>BPLR01009082.1:0-12210 GCA_021605095.1 Caerostris extrusa | reverse complement strand
AGAAATGATATTAAGAATAATAATAAAATGAATAATAAGTAAATAATAAAATTAGAAATAAGAATGTTCTATTAAAGTTGAACTGGGATCTAAGCAGCACTTTGACATTGGTTGTCAACTTTGGCATAAATTTGTGTAAATTGGCGATCCATTTGTATAGCAATACAATCATCTCACTAAATAACATTTGAAAAATTTTTTAAGACTTTTAAATTAAAAAAAAAAAAAAAAAAAAAAAATAGTCTTAAAAGTCTAAGTCTTGAAAGTCTTCATTCCATAAGTCTTTAAAATCAAATTTCTGAATAGTCACCTACTTCTACAATGGTAAAAAATGATAATGTTTGAAAAAAAAATTTTAAGTAACAAAAGATTAAAAAGTTTGATAAAACCAAAATTTTTCTTCTATTTCAACAGAAATAAGAAGTGATTAAATTTGATAATTTTCACTGGGATAATTTTTTCAAGGCAGTAAGTTTCTAAGCAATGTGATAAGAGTTAGATAAAAACTGAAATCCTTTTTTTTATTATTATTATTTTATTATTTTTACTAAAGCTACAGAATTCTTATCAAAGACATGTCTTAGATATGATATGGGACAAGATAAAATAACTTAGACGAATGTCAAGACATTTGGTAAATGATAAGTATATATATATATATATATATCATTCAAGTGCTTTCTGCTGAAAGCTTTCTCATATCCTTTCTTTTAGAATAGATTAGATGATACTATTTTGTTATGAAAAGTTAAAATGTTATGATTTTGGAATAATAGAAGTTTCACAATGTCATGCAATTTCAAATCGGAGACAGGAAAAGAATCCATCTCTGGAAAACTTTATGAAAGAAAAATTTAATTTTATATATCTAAAAAAATAAAAAAACAATGTTGTGATATTTCTAAGCTTTGCGCTAAATAGCATAGCTTATGATCACTTTTCAAAAGGGCATTTTAAAGCTTTCCTTTGCCATCAATTCAAAAATGATCATCCAGGGTGTACTCTCAACCTTTCGAACAAAAAACAGTTTTGAAGTTATAGGATTCAGATCAGATAGCACTCTTAATTGCTTCGTAAATCTAAAATTCCCTATCCAGTATGTTCGGAGGACCAACATACTGGAGGATAATACCATCGTTGGAGAGCCAGCATACTGAAAGATAGTACATTCTATATTAATACCAATATTGAAGTGTTGGCTATGCTGGAGATACTATCATCTTATAGAACGTTAATGACTCAATGTACTGGAGGATACGTGTTCTCTTATGTTGCTTAATACGTTGGAGACCATCATACTGAAAGATAGTACAATCTAAGCTAATACTAGCATTTAGAAGGACCAACGTACTGGAGAATAGTATCATCTCACTTTAATACCAATGTTGAATGATCAATGGAGGAATGATATTTGGAGAACAGTACTCTCTTACATTAATACCAACGTTTGGTGAACCAAATTGAAAGATAGTGACATCTACGTTAATACTAATATTGAAGAGCCAACGTACTGGAGAATAGTATCATCTGACTTTAAAACCAACGTTGAATGATCACAAGCCGGGGATAGTATCATCTTTTATGTTAATACCAACGTTGGAGAGATCATATTGGAGGATAGTATCATCTGACTTTAAAACTAACCTTGAATGGGATCAATGTCAAAAGGATAGTATCATCTTATGTTAATACCAACGTTGGAGAGATCACTATTGGAGGATAGTATCATCCTATATTACTACCAACGTTTTGGAGCCACCATACTGGAAGATAGTACCATCCTAAGATATTACCAACCTTGGAGAGCCACCATGCTGAAGGATAGTACCATCCTATATTACTACCAACGTTGGAGAGCCACCATACTAGAGTACAGTAAATCCTATATTACTAGTAATGTTGGAGAACCAAGTAGGTGAACAGGAGGTTGATAGTAATATATACGAATAGTAGGTAGTAATAGTAGGTTTTACTTCAGAAATGAGGAAACTTACTTCGAAATTCAAAAAGCAAACGATCCGAAACTTCTCATTGCCTACTCTGGTTATGAACAAAAGAAAAATATATGTGCAATGGAGGGTTAAATCGGCAAGCTGATACAATCTAAAAATATGTTTAAACTAAGACTCTATACATAGATCATGGATAATATAAATAAAATTCTTTGATTCATCTTTTTTTTTTCCTTTCTGTTTTTAAAACAGTATTACTTTATTTTGGAATTGAACAAGAATTACTAAACATTTCGTAGGAAAGAATGACAAACTTAATTTTTCAGACACAATTTTCCAAAATGCGATAACAATGAATTATGCGTTTAATTTAGATTTAATATTAATCTAACTTGGAGTTATCCGCATATTTTGCTACATAGATCATATATAATGTAAATAAAATTTTTTATTCCTCTTTTTTTTTTTCTTTTCTGTTTTTAAAACGTATTACTTTATTTTGGATTCGAAAATATGATAAATTTAATTTTTCAGACACACTTTTTCCAAAATGCGATAACAATGAATTATGCTTTTAATTTGGATTTAAATATAAATCTTAGCTAGTACCAAATTTTAGCGAGTACCAAATTTATTTAGTATTATAGCTAGTACCAAATTTTTCGTAAGAAATAATGATAAAGTTAATTTCTCACACACAATTTTCCAAAATTCAATAAAAATGATTATGCGCCAGTTTGGTTTAATATAAAATCTAGAAATTTTAGCTTAGTACCAAACTTTTCGTATGAAAGAAAGGTAAATTTAATTCTTTTAGACATGATTTTCCAAAATGAGATAACAATGAATTGTGTATTTAATATTAATCTAGCCGTTTTAGATAGTACCAAATTTTTCGTAGGAAAGAATAGCTTGAGTTGGTCACATATTTGTTTCTGTCCTTCCTTAAATGTTGGAAGTGTTAATTATGTAAAAAAAAAAATCTATCATATAAAAATCGATAGCTTGGTGTTAGCCACATATTTGTTTCTGCTCAATCCTTAAATTATGTAAAAAAATCTATCATATAAAATTCGATAGCTTGGAGTTAGTCACATATTTGTTTTTGTGTTTCTTTAAATGTTGTAAGTGTTTATTATGTAAAAAAAAAATCTATCATATAAAAAATTGATAGCTTGAGTTAACCAGTATGCGAAAAAAAAAAAACAACAAAAAACCAATTGATTTTATTAACTATTGGATTTTTTATGTGATAGATTTTTTACATAATAAACACTTCCTGCATTTAAAGAAAGACAAAACCGAATATGTGGCGAACTCCAAACTATTGATTTTTATTTGATAATTTTAAATAATAAACACTTCCAACATTAAGGACTGACAGAAACAAATATGCGGCTAATCGATAACTTGGAGTTAGCCACATATTTGGTTTTTGTCTTTCCTTAAATGTTGGAAGGGTTTATTATGAAAAAAATCACATAATAATCTATAAATGCATCAATAAATTGGCATTAAACTTTGATACAAGACGAATTCAACTTATTTATTTACCTTTTAAATAAATTTGCTTTAAAAACATATCTTCTTTACAGACATGATGGAAAAAGTTTGCGATTGTCCAATGAAATGCCACCCATGACAATACGATGGAAAGTTAAGATGGATGGTAGTAGAAACGACAAATTGTTTTTTCCTTGTCATTTAATGAATTAGTATGATAGATAACCTCATGAATAGTAATACACCAATATTCATAGAGGTTTTTAAATTTAAAAGAAATCCGCAGTTGCCCAGAGCTGCTTGAACGACTCTTATACCCTACTGTAAATTTAAACTGTTTTTGGCACACCTTAAAATATCAATCACCTCCTTCATTTTATTGTCCAACATAATTATCTTTTGTATCGTTCAATTGATCTTGCAAATTTAATTTACAGTTATAATTATTCATTCGCATTGTTTTTTAAAAAGGATTTAAATTGATGATGATTTATTGTATTATATTGGGTTTCACAAATAAAATTGATTTTCGATCTTTGTTTTTGTGACTCTGAAGAAATAAAGACAGGAAATTGAAGCTGGTATATAATTAACTCATCTTAGAAATTTTGTAAGAATTTACTAGATGTGTCGAAAAATAGCCTTGTGTCAAATTATAGCCTCCAAAAATCTTAACTGATTATTATTTTAATTATGAATAAAGTGAAAAAACATTGCAATAAAGGAATGATATAACAAATCTAATATCAATCAAATTTAAATTAAGGATTTCTGTAAATAGGGTGGATACAGAAGTGTTTTCATTCTATTAAATCCAAATTTAATTTGACAACGAACTTTAATTTTAATTTAAATTTCATTTGACATATCTATCTTTTAATCTTTTTAATTATTTGGACCTATCAAGAGTGTGATGTTTGGAGGTTTGATTTGTCGTTATATGATTATTTTTTGCACACTCTGGGCTACATTGACAGGGACATACAGTTAACCGGGATTCCGAACTACTCATAAACATCCATCCACTGTCAGGATTCTAATCTGAACCTGTATTACCAAAGGCTAGAACTCTAGCCAACTGGCTATCAGGCTGCTATGTGCCGTTTGCAAGACGCGTCACAATTATGTAATTTTAAAATTGTTTGATGTAAAGGATATCACAAACTATACGAAGTCAAAGATAATTCAATGGCTGGATACATAGAGAGAATGGGCTATAGCAGAGAATGGATGATGTCGCTAGCTTCATCTATAGCAGGGATCTCCAAACTACGTCCCGCGGGCCAAATCCGGCCCTCGACAGCGGAAATAGCTTATTGTTGCTGTAATAGGTTGGATAAAAAAACACGGAATGATAATAACTCGGTTTTATTTAATTGCTAGATAAAGCTTAATGACAAGCATAATAAGCAGAAAATTTAACTTAAGCATAATAACTAACAAATAATTGAAATGAATCCCACTAACTAGTGAACATCCCGCGGTTACTCTCGGTAGTTATGTTGGGGTAAAGAGTATCGCATATGTATGCATATCGATGTTTGGAATGTATATATGCTGAATCAAACATATGATTTTTTATCCTGAAAACCCCCAGGAACGGAAAAGCTAAATGGACGCGAATGAAACCATGGGGTATCCACTTGTAAAAAATACTAATGAGATTTATGTAATTGTGAGTTTTCACTGACAATAGTTTGTAGTTGTGGATCAATTTTATTTGTATCAATTATTAAAAGAGATTTAAGATGCTCATCGGTTAACTTAGATCTTTAAACATTCTTTGCGTACTTCATTTTGGAGAATGTTTTCACACACAAGTAGTACCATAGATTAATTAATGAATTTTTAATTTTTCTGTCATTATAGATAATGGCAGAAAAATTAAAACGGTTTTGGCCCTTGGTACTTACTGGAGTAAACAGTATGGCCCTACGGCTGGAAAGTTTGGAGACCCCTGATCTATAGTATCACTTGAAACTCGTACTTAAATGGTTCCCGTGTTTTCAACACAAGAAAGGGAAGCCAGCTGAGCGACGAAAGGCAAAAGCTGTGCCTGCGCAACGTTATACAGTATCTTTAACTAGCAATTCTCATTTATTGAACGCAATGATCGGCAAAATTTATGACATTGTCTTTTATAGTTCTTAAATGCTAGCACTGCTAGTTTATTTTGATAAAATTATTTAAATGATTACAATAAATGCGTATTATTTAGTATTCGTTTGTCAGTCAAAAAATTTGTATGTATAGTCTGCCAATTCAAAAATAAGATTTAAAATATGTAAATTTCATAAGAGTTCTGAATATAAACTTCAACACCACGAAGGCATTAAATGAAATTTAATACCCAAACGATTTGTATTGGTACAAATAAATGAGTGCATTTTCAAAACTGAAAAGTCATATTAACAAGTGGGCTGAAAGGTTCATAGGCTGACACACAAATGGAGCTACTAGTATTAAATCCATATTAGTTTTAGTTAGCCCTAACCTTCAAAAGACACGTGTATAAATTTGACAGCTGTTGCCCAATTAGTATGTGAGTTATAGCATTTTTAGTGAAGCAACTTTTGTTAGTTTGAAAAAATGGATAAAAAGGAATTTCGTGTGTTAATAAAGCATTGCTTTTTTAGCGAAAAAATACTATTGAAGCCAAGGCTTGGCTTGATAAACATTATTCGGAATTTGCACCAGGAAAATAAACCGTAGAGAAGTGGTTTGCTAAATTTAAAAGAGGCGAAATGAGCACCGAGGACGATGCACGCAGTGGACGCCCCAAAGAGGCTGTTACCGACGAAAACATCAAAAAGTCCACAAAATAATTTCTGAGAACCGTAAAGTGATGTTAATTGGGATAGCTGTGACCCTAAAGATATCAAAGGAACGTGTTGGACATATCGTGAATGAATATTTGGATATGCGAAAGTTCTGTTCAAAGTGGGTGTCGCGCGAGCTCACAATCGATCCAAAACAACAACGAATTGATGATTCTAAGCAGTGTTTGGAGCTGTTCAATCGTAATAAATCCGAATATTTGCGTCGATATGTGACAATGGATGAAACAGGGCTGCATCATTTCACATCGGAGTCCAATCGACAGTCGGCCTAGTGGACTGCACGTGATGAACACTAAAAATGCTATAACTTCACTAAAAATACTATAACTCACATACTAATACTGCAACAGCTGTCAAATTTATACACATGTCTTTTGAAGGTTAGGGATAACTAAAAATCCTATGGATTTAATACTAGTAGCGCCATCCATGTGTCAGCCTATGAACCTTTCAGCCCACCTGTTAAGTGTCCAAAATCAGTATTTGGTGCAGCCAACACGGGCTGCAATAAGTGTAGCTATAGGGCGTGCTATGGAGTCAAATAGATTTTCAATATTTTCCTGGGGAAGAACATTCCATATTGTTTGTATGCGTATCCAATTTCATCTGCAGAAGCAACAGGACGAGGATCACGAGCGAGACGCCTACCAACGAAATCCCACACTTGTTTATTAGACGACATATCCGCCGGATAAGCAGGCCAAAGGAATATGTGTGTATATATAGGATGATACTATCCTTCACTATGGTGGTTCTCTAAAGTTGGTATTAACGTAAGAGGGTACTATCCTCCAGTACATTGATCATTCAATGTTGGTATTAAACTAAGATAAAACTATTCTCCATTATGTTGGTCCTTCAATGTTGATATTAGCATAGACTAGAACCACATATTCCTATATGTGTTCTGCTGAAAAGAAGTGTTCAACATTTCTTGCAAAATGTGAGCGCACATTATCATGTTGAAAATAGCTCCAGGAATGCCTTGAATGAAAGGAACGATTTCAGCCTTCAGAAATTCACTAATGTACCTGTTGCTGTTAAGATTACCCATAATTTGAAGCAGCTGAGATCGTCCATGATACGCAATCGTACCCCAGACTATAAGTTCGGGTATTCGTCTTCTATGACATTCGATAATAGCTCGATAGTAGTTTGATGATAGCATTCACCGGCATAGCGTCTAACACAAATGCAGACACCATGACACTATAAATTAAAGCGTGATTTGTCAGAAAAAAAAAACCATTTGTTGCCAATCTGCACCCAATGTTTATGTTCACGAGCCCATTACAGCCGCAGGCATCGAGAGTTTTGCTTCAGGGGGATTTTGTATAAAAAGAGGTGCAACATGCATCGAGGAATTGACGAACCAAACAGTGATACACCAATGTAGCATTGAACCAACGTGCTGCCAACTGTCTAAATGAGGCTATACGGTCCGTCAGCGCCATGAGGATCAGGTGTCAATCATCGTACGTTGACGTCCCCTTTCGGCATCTACTCCCGGATATACGCGTTGTCCGGTTCTCGTCGGTCCACAGCTTCTAAACTCGCATCACTGTACTTCAATTAAGATACACACGAGTAGGAAAATCGACGCACAGTAGTATTGCACAGTAGGAAAATCGACGATTCTCCCTCGTTCAAACTCCGTAATTTAAGTTAAAGTACTCCTTTTTCGTCGAAGAGGCATACATCTCTTAACTTTTACCATTAGCAGATAACCATAGACGTTATCAATGTATTCAACGTGCCACTATAGCCCTCTATTTAACAGATAGGCTGAAAAGTTCGTAGGCTGACACATAGATGGCACTACTGGTATTAAATCCATATGATTTTTAGTTAGTCCTAACCTTCAAAAAACACGTGTATAAATTTGGCAGCTGTTGCACTATTAGCATGTGAGTTATAGCATTTTTAGTGTTCATCACGTGCAGTCCACTCGGCTGACTGTCGATTGGACTCCGGTGGGAAATGATGGAGCCATGTTTCATCCATTGTCACATATCGACGCAGAAATTCGGGTTTATTACGATTGAACAGTTCCGAACACTGCTTAGAATCATCAATTCGTTGTTGTTTTCGGTTGATTGTGAGCTCTGCGCGGCACCCACTTTGAACAGAGCTTTCGCATATCCAAATATTCATTCACGATATGTCCAACACGTTCCTTTGATATCTTTAGGGTCTCAGCTATCTCTATCAACTTCACTTTACGTTATCAGAAATTATTTTTGTGGACTTTTTATGTTATCCTCGGTAACAGCCTCTTTGAGGCGTCCACTGCATGCATCGTCCTCGGTGCTCATTTCGCCTCGTTTAAATTTAGCAAACCACTTCTCTACGGTTGATTTTCCTGGTGCAAAGTCCGAATAATGTTTATCAAGCCAAACCTTGGCTTCAATAGTATTTTTTCTCCAAAAAGCAATGCTTTATTAACACACGAATTTCCTTTTTATCCATTTTTTGAAACTAACAAAAGTTGCTTCACTAAAAATACTATAACTCGCATACTAATAGTGCAACAGCTGTCAAATTTATACACGTGTCTTTTGAAGGTTAGGCCTAACTAAAAATCATATGAATTTAATACTAGTAGCGCCATCTATGTGTCAGCCCATGAACATTTCAGCCCACCTGTTATACGGTTTCAACAGCAGTTCAGAACGCGCTACTCAGCTCACGCATGCGTGGTGATTCTGACATACTAATAATTTGCATTTGCTGAAAATTTCGGCTCAATCGCGTCATTCCTTCATAGTTTGGAATTCTTTTTTTTTTAAACGTTTACTTATGTGAAGAATAGAAAAGAGTCATGAAGGAAAAACCTTGTAACCTTTGTAAGCTTGAAAGAAAAAACTTTATTAGTCTTTTAAAATCCTATGAAGACCTTATCAGATGGGTTTATTTCGTTATCTTCGCTTATTTCGTTACCATTTAATATGAATCAAATTGCCGGTTCCACTCAAATGATGAGTTCATCGCTGTGCGCTCATCCAACTTTTATCCTCCGTAGCTCATGAAATATTCCATAGATCATTGCAAACACCGTGGTGTTAAGATTATATAACTTTTTTTCCCCAGCAAATAAATTCTCAAAGGGATGCACATCTTACAATAATAAAAAGCTAAATAATTTACTAACATTTTTATTTATTATAATTTTTTTTTTCAAAGAAAGAAAAAAATTTTAATATTCTGCTAATCACAAAAATCATTTTTATTTTATTTTTTACAAAAATTTTTTTTAAAAACACATTTAAAATAAAATTCATTCCCACATTCTTACACAACACTAACACATTAAAAAAAAATCAAGAAAAAATTCACTCAAACTACACAACAAATAACACAAATTTTTTTTTTTTCTAAATGCAACATGCTGCTTAACAAACAACAATCCCAACTATACAAAACAATACCAAATCCCCAAAAATTCCATTCCTAAATCCCAATCCATTATTGCAAAGCTCAATTTTTCAAAGACTTTTTTTAAACGAAATTTTAAAATCTATAAATTAATTCAGGGTTTCATATTGTTTTCCTTTACTATTTTTCAGATGTATATTTTAAATTAATAATAATAATAAATCCAAACTTACAAAAATTAGAGCTAAATAATCTACTGACATTTTTATTTATTATTTTTTTTTCGAAGAACGAAAAATGTTTAATATTCTACTAATTAAAAAAATCGCTTTTTTTTTTAATTGATACAAATTTTTAAAAACACAATTAAAATAAAATTCTTCCACAAATTGGTGCAGAACAAACAAATATATAATACAGGTCAAACAATGAAATAAAATCAGCGATTCGTAAGTCGAGGTATGATCGCATTTGTTCAAAACCTTTTTTAATTGATTCTTGATGTTTTTTTATTTTCTTTTTATTTTAATGCTAAAACTAAATTTTTAAATTTTCAAATTTCCAATTTATATGAAAACCGAATATATATCCAATGGCCGTATTACACTGAATGCTCAATTTTTTTAAAGAAATTGCTTTAACGAAATTTAAAAATCTATAAATTAATCAGTTTTCTATTTAGTTTACCTTCATAATTTTTCTGATATATATTCTAAATTAATAATAATAATAAATCCATAACAATATAAATAAAAACATTTTTATTTACTATTTTTTTTCAAAGAAAGAAAATTTTTTATATTCTGCTAACTACAAAAATTAATTTTTGTTTTATTTTATATAAAAAAATTTTTAAAAAATTTAAAAACTCATTTAAAAAAAGTGCATCCCCTATTCATAAAGAACACTAACACATTAAAAGAAACTTACTCCAAACTCACCAAAAAAAAAAAAAAGCCAAACAACATTTTTTTTTTTTCCCTATAATACAACATGTTGCTTAACAAACAACAATACCATCAATCCAAAAACAATGCTAAGTAATCCCAAACAATTCCATTCCTAAATCCCAATCCATTGTACTGATGCAATAAAATCAGCAATTCGTAAGTCGAGGGTATGATTGCATTGGTTCAATAATCATTTTTTAATCGATGATTGATATTTTTTCTAATCTCAGTGCTAAAAACAAAAATTTAAAGTATTTTCAAATTTCAATTTATATGAGAGATCCCAATATAACTCATGTAAAATAATTCGGCCATATTTTATTAAATACTCAATTTTTTTAAAGAAATTTTTATAACGAGGCCTTTAAAATTAAAAAATTAATTTATTTTGTTTTATATTACTTTTTGTATATTTCAAATTAATAATAACAAATGAATCCAAATTACAAAAAAATAAGAACTAAATAATTTTCGAACATTTTATTCATTATTTTTTTCAAATGGGAATAGAAGATTTTAATATTCTGCTAACTACAAAAAATAATTTTTATTTTATTTAATACAAAAATTTTTAAAAACACATTTAAAATAAAAAAATTCATCCCACATTAACACGTTAAAAAAATCAAGCCAAACTCATTCAAACTACCCAAAAACCAAATCAAAAATTTTTTGTCCAAACACAGCAGGCTGCTTAACAAACAACAATCCAAAACAATGCCAAATCCCAAACAATTCCATTCCTAAATACCAATCCATTATTGCAAAGCTAAATTTTTTTTTCTAAAGGCTTTTTTTTTTTCTTTAACGAAATTTTAAAATCTAAAAAATTAATTTATTTTGTTTTCATTAATATTTTTATGTATATTTTAAATTAATAATGATAATAAATCCAAACTTACAAAAATAAAAACCAAATAATCTCACTAAAATTTCTATTTATTGCTATTTTTTTCAAAGAAAGAAAATTTGTAATATTCTGCTGTCAAAAAAATCATTTTTAATTTTATTGTATACAAATTTTTTTTTAAACACATTTTGTGCAGAACAAACATATATACAGGTTAAATAATGAAATAAAATCAGCAATTCGGAAGTCGAGGTATGATTGCGTTTGTTCAAAATTTTTTAAATTGATTCTTGATATTCTATGTTGAAAACCAAATTTAAATATTTCAAATTTCCAATTTATATGAAATCCCAATGCATAATCCAATAGTCATAATATGGTCGTATTACATTGAATATTCAATTATTTTAAAGAAATATTTTAACGAAAATTTTAAAATCTATAAATTAATACAGGTTTAGTTTTCCTTTATTATTTTTATAATGCATATTTTAAATTAATAATAATAATAATAATAATAATAAATCCAAACTCACAAAAAATAAAAATAAATAATTTACAAACATTTTCATAACTTTTTCTTATGATTTTTTTTCAAAGAAAGAAAATTTTTAATATTTTGCTAATTACAAGTCTTAATTATTTTTATTTTAATTACAAAATTTTTAAAAACACATTTAAAACAAAAATTCATCCCACATTAACACATTAAAAAAAAAGAAAAAATTCAAGCGAAACTC
>BPLR01009081.1:0-138815 GCA_021605095.1 Caerostris extrusa | reverse complement strand
TATTCCCGTTTTAATTTTCCAATTCGGCTCAACCAGTTTGATTTATTAGTCGGACGCACCTTTTTAGATTTACCATACATTGTGTATGCTAGGTCGGGGATATTTGCATATCGGTTAGCAAAAAAGATTACATTTATTGGATTAACTGCATCGAAGAAACTCACGTATTAAATTGCAAGTGGAGAGGAAACTACGAAAATAATAAATAATGGCATAAATTTTGTAAGGCGAAAACAGAACTAATAAATAATGGGTTAATTATGATGTAAGGAAATGAAAGAAATTTTAATTCTTTGTTAGAAATAAAAAGGGTAAAACTATTATACCAATTATTAATATTGGATGCAAGGAAATAATTTTAAAAAGAAAATCAGAACATTGGAAATGTAGAATTAGTGGAGGAGGTCAACTTGGAACCAGATTTAAATTATGTTAATTTGATTAATGACACTTCTTCAGTAGAAATATTAAATGTTAGTACAATTGTAGAGGCAGAAATCCTATAAACTGAGAACAAATAAAAGTTAATAAACGCTTAACTGAACAACAACAGAAAAGACATTGTTGATTTTTGAATGATATAGAGACTGTTTTTGCATTAAACATATCGGAATTAGGATGTACAGGATTAATAAAAATGGATATTAAAGAAGTTGAGGTTCAAGAACCTGTATGTATGAAACCGTATAAAAACAAAATTCAGCCGAAAGAAAAGCAATTAAAAGGAAATCGTTAATGAATGGAAAAGAACATGGTATTGTGAAAGAAACATGTTCACCATGTTCCAAGCCCTGTTCTTTTGAGTGTGTAAGAAAACTGGTGAAAATCGATTAGTTATTGACTACTTAGAAAACTAAATAATCAGACGATCAAAGGATAAATTTCCATCTTCCCAAAATTATGATCTTCTTCCAGACTCTACGCATGATTGCAGTCTGTTTCAACTCTCGATTTGGCTCATGGGTTTCTACAAATCCCTTGACAAAAGAAGCCAAATTAAAAACTGCATTTATCACACAGATGAAACTGGACAATTTGAAAGAATGATATTTTGGATTAACAAATGCCAGCAGAATTTCAACGGTTAATGTACCATACTTTAGGTGGCTTATGCAACAAAGATATTTTATGCTATCTCGACGACATCCTTGTACATGCCAAAATGCGGGGAAGAAATGATTAAAAAATTAGGTAAGGTATTCGAGGCTTTTACGAGGAAGCTAAGTTAACATTTAAATTGTCTAAATGTGAGGTTTGAAAAGATGATGTAGAATTTTTGGCTTCATTATTAATAAAGAATGGGATTAAACCAGGCTCAAGAAAGGTAGAAGTAATTTCTAAATTTTCCCCAACCGACAACTTTGCATGAAGTTAGGCGCTTTCTCGGCTTAACAAGTTTTTTAGGAGATTTATTCAAAAATTATGCTATAAAAGCAAAACCTCTGACTGACCTAACTAAGAAGAACGAAGATTTTAAGTGGGAAAAAGCAAGAACAATCTTTTAATGTTTTGAAAAAGTGAATTGACTCGACAGCCTACTTTTAGCACTCTATAATCCCGAAGCTAAAACTGAAGTTCATACTGATGCAGTGCGGAAGGTATCGCTGGCATGCTACTTCAAGTTGGAAGTGATAATAAGTGGCACCTAGTTTACTGCGTTAGCAAGCAAACGACTGAAGCCGAAAAATTATCATTCAAGTAAATTGGAGTTAATGGCTGTTGTATGGACATTAGAATGATTGAGACAATTTTTATTGGGAATAAGTTTTACAGTTGTCACCGACTGTCAAGCATTAATTTACATGAATGCCAAAAAATCATGTAATCCTCAGATAGCAAGATGGAATATACTTATTCAAGAATATGATTTTGAAGTTCGCCACAGACCAGGCATAAAATGACACATGTTGATGCGATGAGTCGAGCTCCCGTTTCGGAATCGGAAGATGTCTATAACAAACCTCATAGAGAAGAAATTTGAAGTATGCCTAATACTAAGTGAAGATGAACAAATTTTGATCATTTTAACATGCTGATAAAGATTTAAGAAAATTGATTGACATTTTTAAGAAGGAAGAGCATGAAAGAACATATGAAGAAAAGCAACAAATTGTTAATTTTGCCTTCAAAAGAGACCGAATCTATAGGAGAATCAAAGAAAAAGGAAAAGAGAAACTTCTGTATGTGATTCCAAAAAAGTATGAGAAAAAGTACTGCTGTGAAATTTCACGACCTTATGGGACATTTTTCTGTTGATAGGACTGTTAGCAAAATAAAAAGTTATACTGGTTTCCATACATGAAGTTGTTACTTAAAACATGTTTCAATGTGTTTCGAATGTTTAATCAACAAGACTCAGGTGGAAAACAACAAGGATATCTACACCCAATTAATCCTGGAAAAAGACCCTTTTCAGTTGTTCACATAGACAATTTAGGCCTTTCGTGAAAAACACACGAGGCAGATTCTACATCACAACAGCACACGGAGTCAACTCAAGCCATGGCGACTTCATAAAGATGATTGTGACTCGGATGATGAGGAACCCTGGGATCTTCTAGTGTCTCTCCAGATAATCCATGTAACGACTAGTGCCCCATTCATCAATAACTATAAACATTGTTCCTGAACTTTTTTTTTATCTGAACTTTTTAGGAACTCATTTGGACAATAATCATATTGGAACTTTAACATCTTTTTTATTATTATTACATGTTTTATGTGCTGTATATATATATTGTGTTTATTTTTGTATGTGGTAAAAAGTGTAATTACTAAGTAAAATTTGTGTGGCAATTGAGGGCAATTGCTTGGTCAAGATGCCCGAATGTAAACTATTTGTCATTGTGAATGACAATAGATGGGGCCACGACCAAGAGGCTCTGCCATAACTCCTCCTCCTGTAACTCCATATAAGGCGAATGTCTGATACGGGGATGAAAAATGTAACAGCAAGAGCAGAAGAAGGAACGCGAGTGTGGTTGGCGGGCAGTTGCTCAAATACGTATTGTTGGAATGTGAATAAAATTTTTTATATATAATAATTTTTATATATAGTGTGTGAATTTATGAGAACAGAAAAAGAAGACAACATACGGTTTAAAGTGGGATTTAGAACCACACTACATCCATGGCACCGCCGGGATTCGAAACCTCGAAACCCTATGGTACCGAGCGCTAGCCAATCGGCCATTCAGGCCCTCATGATTTTAAAACGTATCTTTTTCACTAGTGTGTCTTTTGCTTTTATTTGTGCTCTGCTTGTACTCGTGCTATTATTTGTACTCATGCTATTAGTTTAAGACACTTTTTAGAAAAGTATGGATTTTAATTTGTTCAATACTTTATTAATAATAATTTATTGTCCATTAAGTTTAAATTCATTCCTTAAGCCTAATTTCCTAATCCTTTAGCATCTGCATTTATTGGTATTTGTTACTTATGTGTTTGTTATTTATGTACTTTTCGCGAGTTTCTTAAAAAAAAAAGAAGACAATTTTTAAATAAATCATGTAAAATCCTTCTTAATAATAATAGTTTAAATGTAATAACGTGTGTATTTATTTTAGTAAAAGTGGTTATATTGCAATAATTCGGTAATTTACTGTAGCATATTGTTAAAAAAAAAAATTTTTTAGGTTATTCACTCAAATTTTTAAAAAATTATATTTCATAAATTTTTTTTTCATATATATAACTAGTAAAATTATTTTTAACAATGTATTTTGCATACAAACAGTGATCTTTATCCTCACAAGAACTATCAAATTCAATAGTGATAGGAATATAACGAAATTTAATAACTCTAGAATTTTATGAAGAAGCAATTGCTCATATCACAAGAAGCATTATCAAATTCAGGCAGAGAAAGTCTTTTAAGTGATGATTAAATTAACTTTTATAAAAATAAACTAATCCTTAAAAACTATTTTGAGGATATTAAAAACAATAATCTGTTTATATTTTGAAAGCCAGACAATTCAAAATGAACTATAGAGCCAGTGGCGGTTTAGGTTCGATGGCGCTCAAGAGGCACAAGTTAATTTAACGCCCTTATATATAATAATAATAATACGAATAGTAATAATGAATTATAATTAAATTTAGGTATTGAATTTAGGCATGAATTAAATATATATATAGAATAATAATATACACAGTCCAGTCACATTAATGTGACCACCTGTCAAAAGCCAGAATAACCACCTTTGGCAGAGAGCGGACCAGCTTTGCGAGACGTGTAGGAAGAGAGTCGTTTGGTTTTGAAGGTGTTCACTGGGATGTTGAGCCATGCCGACTCCAGTGCTGTGGCCAGCTGCGCTAGATTAAGCGGTTGAGGATCCATGGCGCGAACAACCCGGATCGAGGTGGTCCCACAGATTCTCCATTGGGTTTAAATACGGTGTGTTTGCTGGCCAGGGGAGTACGGTAAACTCATCCTGGTGCTCTTCGAACCACGCACATACACTGCGAGCTATATGACACCTCGCATTGTCCTGTTGGTAGATGCCATCCTTCTGAGGAAAATAATTCGTTAGGGTGGACATGGTTCGCAAGGACAGATATGTACTTCTTGCTGATACATCGTGCCTTCCACAATGATGAGTGCCCCCAGTAAATGCCAGGAAAATATTCCCAAACCATAATGCTCCCTCCTCCAGCTTGGATCCTTCCGGCAATTGTTGCAGAGTGTTTGCTTTCAGACGTTTCACGTCGTATACGCCAACGTCCATCTGTCCGATGGAGCATAAAAGGTGATTCATCGGAAAAAGCTACCTGTCGCCTCTCTGTGTACGTCCAGTTTCGGCGTCCAAATGGCAGCAACTGGCGTGCAAATTCCGCCGTCGTCGCCGATGAACAGCAGTCAGCATAGGGGCATTAACCAGGCGTCTGCTGTGGAGGCCCATGCGCAAATGGATATTCGCTGAACCGTTGTTGAGGATACACTCTTGATAGCCCCTTGATTCAGCCGATCTGGGCGGTCAGTTGCACGTCTATTTGCCCAAACGCATCTCCGTAGCCTTCGTTCGCCTCTGTCATCTATAGCCCGTGGTGCACCACCTGTGCCACGCTACTGATTTTGGATAGCGCCATTTGCCATGCACGGTATACATTTACCACGGCGGCACGCAAACAGTCCACAAAATTAGCTGTTTCGAAATGCTTCCACCCTTGGCCTGTGAAAGCCAATAATCATGCCCTTTGGACGTAGGATAAATTGCTACGTTTCTGCATTACGCCAACGATTGAAATGCTTTCTGATGCCCTAGGACATCCTTTATATACACTCCACTGTAATGTGCCGACACCTGTTTTATGCTTTTGTGATTGGTTATTTTACGTTGACGTCGAAAAATTAGGGTGGTCACATTAATGTGACATGACTATGTTTAATATATATATATATATATACAGTAGAATTTTGTATGTCGAATTTCAAGGGAGACGCCAAATAATTCGAGTTATAGAGTTTTCGACTTACGCGGATTTTGTAAGGAAATATTCGACTTCTAGAGGTTTAGATTTTTCTAACTTATTTTGAGTTAAAGAGGTGAAATAAATAAAAATTCAAGTTACAGAGGTAATAAACATGTTTATTTGCAACTTAAAAGTTATATTATGTACTACAATAAAAATCAAAATAATTCCGAAACAACCTTAAAATTAAAAATACACCATGTCCACAAATTATGGATAAGGAAATTCAGGCAAAGAAAGAGACAGAAGCAAAACAAATTTGACTTATTTGCAGTCAAATTTGTACTATTATTAAACAAATATAAAAACATTATATTTGTCTATTTATTAAACAAAAGGTAAAGAGCAAAAAAGATGCTATATGTTTGACATAATTAATAAAAGTTTTACATTTTTACTCCTGGAGCAAATTTCAAAAAAAAAAAAAGAACCTATTTACAAAAAACAGTATAAAGATGGTTAGTATGATGGTTAATATGGAGTATGTCTCCCGGACGAAGTAATACAGGCCTTACAACGCCTAGGCATGCTGAGTTTCAAATTATCAATCTGATCTTGGGGAATATTACACCACTCATCAAGCAATGCCCTCCGAAGTTCCGGTTGACAGGTGGGAGGTTGACGGGCTGTAATTCGTCGGCCAAGCATCGTCCCACACATGCTCTATTGGATTCAAGGATTACGGTGAGGTATGCTGGCCAATCCATACGGGTGATATCCTCCAATTGAAGGCGTTCGTCTACAATTTTTGCACGGTGAGGACGGGCGTTGTCATCCATCAACCGGAAATTCAGCACCTATGGCGCCCGTCGAAAAACAACGTACATGTTGTTCCAGAATGACACCCCCGATAGATGTGGCCTGTCATCGTTACACTCTGGAACATGCAGGTCAGTTCTGAAACCAAGAATAATTCCTCCCAAACGAGCCATCCTGCACCACCGTAACGGTTTGATCGTTCAATAGCTGACGAGACAGGTCTGATGCTGTGCTCCGTCTGTTTCGTTTTGGCAGTAACTGCTAAATACCGGTCCTCATTCGGCGTTGTAACTCTATGGCGACCTGTGCTGTAACATCTACTCCCATTACCATCATCTTGGAATCGTTGCCAAAGCCTGGAGAGGACACTCTGGGTGATTCCAAGTTCCTCGGATACTTCCAGCTGGGTACGTCCACATTCCAGTCGTCCGATAATTCTATCACGTAAAAAATCATCCAAATGCTTCCTTTGTGCCATAACTATGCGGTTATTGCACTGAAAGGCTTTTTAAGCGCTTGTGAACAATTTTACTTCTTTTTTGCCACCATTCCTTATATACCCTCTCTTACACTCTCGTCATTGTGACGTACTATCCGCGCCATCTGGTGGTTTCCTGTAATTTGCATATTCTTCTTCAAGATGTGTGTGATAATTCTACAGGTGAAATTTTTATTTTAGAGTTCAATTTCTGTGTGATTCTGAATTATCCTTAATTTATGGACATGAGTGTATTATGTATTAAAAAGTCAGTTATTATCATTATTATTATTATTATTATTTTTTTTTTGCTTTTGACAAATCGATCGTTCTCTGGCATTATCTAAGCTGTAAAGAGCAGAAAATTCTTTTTCTTCCGAGTTGCTATTTCATAAAATTGGTTATTCTATTTACTATATACTCATGCATTGTTTTCTAAGAAACAATGACGTGCATTATCAGCAAATCCTTGAAGTCGGTTTCTTCGAGCTATAGAAGTAATTAGTTTCAAATGATTGAGTTGTAAAGGTTGTAAAAAAGATTGTAAAATCAAACATTGCTAATATTCGAGATACAAAGGTCCAATTTTTTTTTCGAGTTATGGAGGGAGAATATATACCAAAATGACTTGTGGGGATTGACTAATATTTCGACTTATAGAGGGTTGAAATTTCGAGTAATGGAGGTTTTGGGACTTGAAGGGAAGAGAACAAAAAATGTTTCGAACTGTGGAGGTTTTCGACTTATCGAGGTTCGACTTAAAGAGGTTTTACTGTATATATAACAACTAAATATACAATTTTTGAATAAATTTGCTTTTAATTAAGAAATAAATCATATATATCTAATTAATCATATAATATATTATTTGTTTCTTGCTTTCATCCGTGCGAAAGTATTAATGACATCCTCATACTTAACTTCTTGAACTAATTGTGTTTCAATGCGTAATAATTCAAGTGCGTTGAGCTTACTTTTGCTTCATATCTTCACGTAAATAATTTTTCACTCTTTTCAGGGTGGAAAACGATCTTTCACAAGAACAATTTGTTGCAGGAATACTTAGATAAATCTATATTTGGATAGATATCGCAGAGATCACGTGAATGTAAGAATTCATTTATTTTTGATGCAGAGCTTATATCTATATTGTTTTATTGTAATTATTCCAAGTAACACTGCAGGTGAATGCACTCATTACTTAATACTTCTAAATCGTTTGAATATTTTTTGCGACTGTCTTAGCCTGGGATTAATATAGATAAATTAAATTTAATAATTAAATTAATCTGGTAAATTATCGAAGAAGTTAAAGCTATTATGAAGCTGCTTATATACAGCCTGAGTAAAAACTTTAAGGCCCGTAAAATTTTTGAGAAAATGTAAAATGAAATAAAAGGGATTCAAATAATATTAATTATTAAAATTCATTGATAAGAAATAAATACTATAAACATAATTGGTAAATACATAATTATGAGAAACATGGGGTTATTTACAAAGTTAGTATTTCTGCCTGAGTAAAAACTTTAAGGCCACCAGTCATTTTTTAAAAATAAATATAATATAATCGTGTAATTACCATTGCAACTACTAGCTTGTGACAACGCTACAATTTTCATATTTGTCATACGTTTCTTCGAAGTATTGGTGATTTTTGTGAAGATGGCGAAGGGTAAGAAGTTAACTGATCGTGGAAGAGGACAAATCGAAGCTTTGTCTTCAACAGGAATGAGTAGTCGTGCTATTGCGATAAAGATAGGAAGATCAAAGACTGCAGTCAACAATTTTTTTAAATTGAAAGACAATTATGGTAAAAAGAATACTGGGGGAAGACCTAAAACTTTGTCCTCGCGTGATGAAAGAAGAGTTTGCCAACTTGCATCTACTGGAAAGTACTCAACCAGGAAGCTGATTCCGACGACAGGCTTAAAAGTTTGTCAAAAAACGATTTATAACACAATTGGAAGGTCTGGAAGGTACACTTATACAGCAAAATTGACTAAGCCTCAGTTACTGCAGAGACACAAAATAGAGCGTTTGAACTTTCATACTCATGACCTGTCATGACCTGGGACAACCAATGGATAGAAATTATTTTTTCTGACGAAAAAAAAAAATGGAATTTGGAGGGACCAGATGGCTGGAATTTCTACTGGCATGATATAAGAAATGAAAAAGAAATATTCTCCAATCGCCAATTAGTTGGAGGGTCTGTCATGACTTGGGGCTGTTTTTCTTACAATGGTGTGGGCTCAATTGCATTCGTTTCAGGTAGAATGAATTCACAAGGATACCAAAATGTCCTAAAAATCATCTTTTGCCAAATGCTGAATGTCTTGCTGGAGAAAATTGGAAATATCAGCAAGACAATGCACCGATCCATTCGAGTAGCAGCAAAAAAAATTGGTTCCAAGTCATCAATGTTGAAACTGTGAAATGGCCGGCTAGATCACCTGACCTCAAGCCAATCGAGAAACATTGGGTAACTTAGCAAGAAGAGTTTATGCAAATGGGAGACATTTTACATCAACAACAGAGCTGAAATCTACTATCGCAGATGAATGATATAAAACCGACCCCACCCTTTGTCAAAAACTCGTTTCATCCATGAAAACAAGAATATTTGAAGTAATTCGAAGTAATAGCTCCTACACAACCTTCTAAGAATTTGTAATTTTTTTCTTATATGTTATTTTCTATGTTGGCCTTAAAGTTTTTACTGAGGCTCAAATATTCATCTGTGTGTTCTGTAATATTTTCTAATAATAAAATATTTGCAAATTAATTTTTCTACTTTTTTTACTTTTATTTAAGCTCAATAATTATCAATCAAATGGTATTTTAATTCCTCAGTTTAAATGTTTCCATTTTCTCAAAAATGTCTACTGGCCTTAAAGTTTTTACTTAGACTGTACTTTTTTTTTACGTCTAGTTTATTCTACACTCAAAATATCTGGAATGCGGTAATAAATATTAGTTCTAAAATTTGCAGGGCCAGAATAAGGTTCTCTTTCATTTGCTCTTGACTCATCTGAATTTACTTTTCGAATTTTTTACATCACGTATCATGTACGTAATAATTTTCGACTTCTGAAAGTAATTTTGCTTTTTCTTCATAGTGAGAAAATTGTTTACTTCTCATATCTTGAAGAAATGAAGCAAGAGAATCATAAAGTTAGACAACCGTTGATAAGTCAATTTGTGAATATTGAGTTTTAACTAATAGCATTAAAACCTTCTAAAACTGCATTCCAAACAATAACGAGAATCGCTGTTTCTAAATGTTTTAACTTTATTAGCAGTCCAGTAGCTTCAGAACGTGTATTTGGCTTTTCATTTGAACTTTCTGCAATGAAATTTAATGCATCAAGTATACCAGACCATTTTTTTCTAAAGCGTAACTTGCGTCATGTCGAGCAGACCAACGAGTCTTAGAAAGATTTTTGAGGCTTTGATTTGTACGCTGAATCAAAATCTGCCAACGATGGGTAGAAATCATGAAAAATTATATAATTCTTGTAACGTAGCAAAAAAAAAAAAACTGTTTCAGAGATTGATTCAGCTGCGCAAGTTCCTACTAAATTTAATGAGTGTGAAGCACAAGGAAAATAATCAGCTAAAGAGTTAATCATTTTAATCCGTGCTTGAATACCTGAATATATTGCTTGCGTTATCGTAAGATTGACCACGACAGTTCTTTATGTTAATATCCTTCTGTGACAAAACATTTAAAATAGCATCCTCAATATCTTTGGCTTTATGGCTTGCATTTGGTAGAAGTCCTAAAAATGGCTTTACTATTTCTCCATTGTTACGTAGGTATCTAAGGATAATAGTAAGCTGATCGACGTGGGCGATATCAGGCGCCGAATCTACTATAATTAAATAGTTAAATTTTACTATTTACACGATTATTTTCAAAATAATTCTACCCTTTAAATATTGACATCTTGAGGTTATCAAATCAAGAAAAGAAGCATTAAAATTCGATCTTACAGTTGATAAAAACAAAATCGATTTTAAGTATTTGCCGCCCCGAAAATTTTGGCGCCCCTAAAAATTTGCCGCCCTAGACCGGGCTTAAGCCTAAATCCGTAACTGTACAGTGCACATATATAGGTTAACCACATTAAATTTTAAAATGTGGATAAATGCAACACAAATTAAAGAAAAACAATACTCAAACATTTATCTTTTTGTAATTGACATCTTTTGTACAATCTTCATTATTTGAATATAACTATTATCAAAAACTGTGAATTTTTTATTTATTTCTTATAAGAAAAATGACTTTTAATATATTGTTTTGTATAAAATTTCAATAAATTTGTTGATGAATGTTATAAAAATTTTTTTTCTGTAATAATTTATGCTTACATTAATTTTTTTGTTATTGACGCATAAGATGTTAGAAGATAATAATTCAACATAGAATGTATATAATACAATACATAAATATAAAAAATTTCAATGCTTTTGGTAACCAAATATTAAAAAAGTACTATAACAAAAGTATTAATAAAGCACATAAAGAATTTTAATAAACAAGAAAAATAATTATTTTTAAGGTATTGACAAATGCCAAAAAACATTAAAATTAATGTCTCTCTTAAATCAAATATAACGCTAACACAAACATGACCATGGAAGAAAAGGACAAGAGAAAAAAAAACTTACACAGAATACAAGAAACTTTTTTTTTTTTTGTTCTAATGCAGCTGGCAAACTCTTTAGGCAGCCTGGTCTTGGATGCCTTAAGGCAAGCGCTGCACAGACGTTACTCACTTTATATTACTCAGGGGGCGCGTGTAACTTTGAAGATATGGACGCGGAATAGCAATGCCCCCGCAACGCTCTACGATCCTATTAGGACCAAGACCTACGATTTAAAGTGGATTCTGAACCACAACAAACATCCATGGTACCGTCGGGACTCGAACCCGAAACCTGTGGTACCGAGCGCTAGAGCGCTCGCCACTCGGCCATTCAGGCCCCGAATATAAGAAACTACAACACTAAATTTTTGAAATGATTTCTCTTTATTTATTATAAAATTTTTAAATGATGAATAAATATATTAGATTGTAAACTGCTGCTTAAAAATATGAAATTAAAAACAAACATCCAATTCTTTTAAAATATTAACTGTAATAAAAAAAAAAATTATCACAATAGAAAAAAAATTACGTAAATCAAAAATGCAATATTTAGCAATTAATTTACAATTTAAAACCAATGCATTTTAGTCTGGATTATGTCTTTTAATCTAATATATTGATATATGATTCTACGCTTATAACTTAATTTTTATTCTTTAAATTTCTCAGTTAAATACAATTACAATCACTTTATTGTTGATTAAGCGCTTAAAAACTTTCCCATAGATATATTATTTTAAAAATTCAAAATAATTTTACTACAAGAGAGTTTTTTAATGACTTCTTTTTTATCATGAAAAGACTCATTTAAAATATATATATATATTTTTTATCTTGAATTAGTCTTGCTAAAAAACAATACCGAGACTCAAAAAAAAAAAAATTTTTTTAAGTGATTAAGAAACTTTTTTTTTGTTTTCATTCTAAGTGCCCCTTTTCTCCTTCATAGAAAAATCCTCATTCTGAGGTTTCCCTCATTTTTCCCTAGCTGTGTAATTCTTTTCTTGAAACGTCCGTATTTTGAATTGTCAAATATAAGTGAAAGAAGTGAAAAGAAGAAATCAAACATTGTGCGGTTGTTTTTCTTTCGCTTCGTGTTCTCAAGTTGAAAATTGATGCTTTACCATGTAAGTCACTAATTAAATTGAGTCGTTGATGCGCAGCCCTTGAATTTTATGTTAGATAATCTTGTAATGTTTAGGTTATATTCCAAGAATTTAAGTTTGCATCCGTAATTATGACGGAAAATCTAAATAAAAAACCTTCAAAAGGTATTCTCAAAACTTCTAGCCAGTCCCAAGCCGAAGCGAATAAAAAGTAAGTTTATTTATGTTTATTACTCTGATATTTTATGTTTTTAAATTTTAAGAGTATGAAGTTTGAAGCATATATATTCCAAAGTGTCCGTTATGCTCGAAAATTGACTTCGAAAAAAAAAAATTGAATGTACAAATTTATATCGATATAAAATTTATCATATTAATTTAAGAATGTTTCTTTTTCCTCGTTATGTGTATATATATATATATATATATATATATCTTTCTTTCATTTAGATAAATGGATGGTAATATTTACAATTGTAGAAAAGCGTGCATTTTGGTAATAGTATGTAGGGTAGAAATTTAAAGTGTCATATGTACTAAAACATTCATAAAATTATTTAATGGGGTTTATATCAGAATAGGAAGAAAGAAAGATTATATTTATGGCTTTTACCGAAGATAACTCAAAATTTTATGTTTGACTGTCCATAAAATACTATTTTATCTTGTTTTAGTGTTGCTGTTGATATCAAATGGGATGAAATGAATATATTGCAAACTCTCCATCCACCTGATAAAGATTATGGTCATATGAAAATAGATGAACCTAAAACACCATACAGCTATTATGAAGACAAATCTGGACAAGAAATTTCAGGTCATGGCAGTGATACTTTAGATGCTGATTTGTTAGCAAAAAAGTAAATACTTGTTAATAGTTAATTATTTTAATAATTTTGGAATACTGGAATTATCCTGGTACTTTCTTATCGTAGTGGCATTGACAAATAAAACGTTACTGATTTCAGCATTAAAGTTTTGATGCTTGCTATTTTAAGCTATTATCAATAAATATAATACCTAAAATAGCAATATAGTATAGTATAGTATATAATATAGTATAGTATTTTATATACACTTAAATAACAGAAATAAATAAATTTATTTTATGACTTCAAAGATTGATTATATACAGTATAAAGTAAATATAACATTTATAATTCATTAGTTGTATTAGTGATGTCTTTATTATAAGGCATTATTATTATACTAATAATTTTATTGATCATGAAATATGTTTATCATCAAATACATACATGTCAACTGTCCCAACTTGTACTGGAGACTTCCACAAAATTCAAGCCCTTCTCCGAAAATCCCGAATTTTTTCAAAAGTTGGGAAAGGCCCTTAAAAAGGAATTCTTTATAAGAAATAGGGTGATTTTTAAAGAAATCCCTATATAAGAAAGGATAGAATAATCCATCAAAAATTAAAAGCGATCTATAAGCATGAAAATATCTCGTTTCAGATGTAATTCTCAGTCATTTATTCTTTTTGTATCAATATTGACTTAATGATGTGTGAATTGTTTGTTTGTTTTGTTGTAATTGTTAATTTTTTTTTTCTATACTGTTACTTAAATTCTTACAAAACTACATTGGTTCAATCACATTTCTACAAAGATTGTGTTCATTTGTTTTATTTTAGTACTTTCTAATTTTTTGACTGATAACTATCAAAGTAACTGAAATTGAGTACAATATTTTCTACAACTTCAGAAAACTAAATAGCTTAATTGGAATGTGCCCCATGTAGAAAGCTATTCTTGGTCATGGATCATTAATTCCATGTCAGTGTTATTTTATAGTCAGTAATTTAAATTTTGGCAATTAAAACTTTTATTTTAAAAAAACATGAAATAACTATACTTAATGGGCATTGTATGCAGCATGTGTGTTTTACTTCAATTCATAACTTTAACGCAAAGAACAAGTACTGTTGAATAATAATACCGTTGAATCAAATAATTGCAACCCTCAAGTTATTTATCAATTGAATTTTAGACTTTCTTGAGCATGACCTTATTGTATTAATTGCAATTGACAAACCATACACATTTATAATTAGGGGAGGAAACTATTATTTTATTGTGTTGTTCCATATGAAATGAACTTTAGGAATACACAAATTTTTAAAAATCACAAACATAAATTGTTTGAACATGCTTAATCAAAATATACTGCATCTACTTCAATGCACTTCTGCCTTTGATTACGAAGCAGTTTTGTAGTAATTTTGAAGAACACCTTTCATTTAAAATCAAGTATTTCAGTAAAGGTTATTTTGACAACTTCATGATTGACAAAGCTTTTCTTTAAAACTGATTCCATATGTTTAATGAAATGATAGCCAGTAAAAGGCAAATCTGCAGAATATGGTGGATGAGACAGAACTTTAAATTTCAATTTATTCGGTATTTGAATTGTTACTTGTGAAACTTAAGATTTTGTGTTATCATGGTAAAAATAACGTCTTTTCAATTCACTAACACTGGTTCAACAATTTCTGATGCACAGTATCAGTGACAGTAATATTATGTATTAATTGTCTGACCTACTATTCCTAGGAAGCTATAAGGGATAACCTCTGTTTGATATCACCGAAACATCTACATTGTTGTTAGATGTAAGCTTGGCCTGAGTATGTATTGGTCCTTTATCTGCATTCAGCTACTGTGTTGAGTGCTTGTATTTATCATATATTATCCACTTTTCACTCCAGGTAAAAGGTCCAAAAAGATAAAATTTCTTTTCTTATTTACTCGATGTGTAAGTCTCGAAGTGTTGTAATTTTTGCCGATTTGTCAAGTTTTTCCTTTTCTACCTTTGCAGAGTATCAAAATTGCTGGTATCAAAAGAGTTTAAGAGTGTTGAGTTTTTTTGAAAATTTTTGAGTGTTGGTGTATCAAAAATTGCTGGTATGGTTATTCCAAGATCAATAGCATGTTCTCTATTGTAAAGTTAGCTACAACTTTGCTTTTAGAACATCATTAAAGAAAATACTTTTAGGCCTTTCATATTCATTTTTTAAGCTCGTATTTCCCAATTTACACTTCTCAAATCATCGTCTGACTATGGATATGGAAGCTGTATCATTACCAAATTCTGCATTATGTTTTGTATTGTTTGAGTAGTAGAATTTCCAAAATTTATATTCATACAGAAAAGTTATCTGTATTTATGTGGTTCCATGTTTCTATTTAAGGGTTTCTAAAAATTTTTATGTGAAAAAAATGTACCATTAGACAGAACACAGAATAAGCACTAGAATAATGTACAACACTCTTAACTTCATACTGGTATGCATATATATATTTTTTAATCTATCAGCTAATACTAAAAGTTAATTTCATGTGAAACAGCTCTTTATATATTCATTAAAAGGATATCCCGATTCTCCTTTTTGTCTTATTGATTCATCAATAAGAGGAAAAGACATGATAGCAATGTATGGTCCAGAATCTATTACTATAATGACATATGTTTCTCTTGACTTATAATATTTTCTAACTAGAAATCAGTACTTAAAGAGACTCCAAAGAAATTTATTACTATTTATAATTGGAAATGGATGTATGCAACCAAATTTTTTTAAAGTTGGTTTGATTACTTTTACAAACAAGTTCCTAAATATCTATTACTCAATATTTGTAATGATCATAAGATGCATATACCATGAAATATATTATAGTAGATGTTGATTGACATGAACACATTGCAGTTACATGTTCATATTACAGTAGATGTTGTCATAATAGACATTACTTGTGTTAAAAATTTAGATCACTGTATAAAAATGATTTTTATTTGCAGTGATGTTTTTCATTTATTACTTAATATAAATGTAGATTTACCTAGTGTTATAGTCTTTCTACAGTTTTCTATTATTAACATGAAAAATAATTTCATTTACTTTTGTTTCAGCATCAAGATTATATTAATATTTACTTTATTTGCATTAAAAAAAAAGTAGCTGACATATAATTACTCCAGAAATAATGAAGCAATTGCACAGATACAATGGAACTTTTTCATAACTTATTAAAATTCTATTGATTGTGTATATTATTTTGAAATTTATATTTAATTATGCTAGTAACAAGTGCTAATTATTTGGGAAATTTAAAAGTATTGTGCCAACAAGTACTATTTTGAAGAATAACTAGATTCAGTGGTCCTTGTGCCAGGTCCTTATGACATGTAAATAAGCTGTTATGCTTTAAAGCTGAGATGGGGACTCGAGAGATGTGCATTTTTGAAATAGTTGGTTTAAAAATCTTATTCTTCTATAAAAAAAAAAAAAAAAAAAATTCCAATATTCTAAGAACTAATGTTAAGGAGGCAATTCAATTTAAACACATTTGAATTTAAATAATTTAATTTCCCATATTTAATAAAGAGATTATTATTTAATAGTTGTCTTTTTTTTTCCCCTTTTGAGTGTAAATAATTCATTCTTAATTAATGTTTGTTTCGAAGTTATTGTCATTGAATAATTTTCTATCAGAATGTCTTTTTAATTAGTTATATCTGCATTGCAACAAAAGCCAACAAATGGAAATAAGAAAATAATAATAGATTGTTATGTTCTGATATGGCATAAAAATCAACCAGATGAATGGGAAAATTAATTTAGACACACAATATGTACAAAAGAACATCCATGGCATCTCATCCTGTACATATATTGAAATCCTAGATGGCATAATATATAGAAGCCACACTGGTAATTTCATGCTAGAAATATTTTATGGGAATATAAAGGTTCTTAAATGTATCTGGTCACTTCTAATAGATGCTGAATAGTCTTTTTTCTTAACTTGTGATAAAAGTGTTGATGATTAATGAATTCATTGACATTATGCCTTATCTTTGCAATTATCTTTTCTTTTCAGTTTAATGTCCTAATAATATTTTTATGTATGTTTTAATATTATTTGCAATTCTATGGTTACCTGATGTTTTCCTATATCTTACAAATTTATTTTCTTCTCATGTAATTAGTAATATTTATATATTTCCCAAATAAGTTGTAGAAATTTGGACAATAATTTGAGTTTTTACTTTTTGAAACCTGATTAATATATTCTTTTCAGAATTAATATTTGTTCTGAAAAACAAGAAAAACCTGCTGTCATGGACTCTGGTAGCGAAGAAGAAAATGAAGAAGAAACAGAAGAAGAGAAAGGTATACTATAATTAAAAAAAATGCTATTAAATTTGTTTCAAAATTTATAATTAGACATTCATAACTGTAATAAATAAATCAGTCATAAGTAACTCTACATCTCTACTACTAACTATTACATCCAAATGATCTTGTGGTCCTCTTTAGAACTGCATCATAACTCTGTGGGCCACATTTAAAATTATATGTTACCATATTAGATTTAGACCCACTATGGGCATTTTTTGGTGTGAAAAATTGAAACATAATGAGTTATTGTTTTTGTGTTTACTATTTTTCTTGCATGTAAACATAGATAATATAATAATAATAATGATACTAAATTCACATTACAAATAAATATATAAAACTAAAACTAAAATATATAAATATAAATGGAATTAAAAAAATGAAATCATTAAAAAATATTTATTTTACTAGTGCGATATTTGTTTCTGCATTCTCATTTAACTTTTGCACTTCATGATTGGTGTTGCAGGTTAGCTCCCTTTATGTTTGAGAGTGTTTTGTGGTTGCTCAATTTCATTTTCGAAAACGATTTGCTGGTTCCGAATTTCACTATTTTGGCCATTATAAAATATATTTTGTAAAAGTGTGATAAATCTCACAGGCCGGAAAAATATTCAAGGGCGGTCCACGGGCTAGCCACCCCTGCTCTACATAAATTCTAAAGATATTTTTCATTTTCAGGACACTTATTTTTTATATTTTAAAAATCTTAAAACTATTATATTTTTATTTATTTCTCAATTGTCTTCATGAAAAATTTCCTGAATTTTTAGAAACTTTCTGATTTTTATTTGTTAAATTAAATATGAATTGTGTCTGTTTATATATTTTTTTTAACAGAATATGAATTGTTTCTTTTTATTTTGTTAAAAGTATGCAAGATGTTTTAATAGTAACATTTGTAATTTTGAATAACATTCTTTTGCAATCTATGTTATCTTTGAACGTACCTCTTATAAAACTGAAAAAATCTAAATACTCAATTTCGTTATTAACCTTTTTACATATATGTCATGAAATCAAAATTTCTTTTAAATCAGATATTTCTTCCACTTCAAGTTTTTCTTGTTTTATGGTTGATAAAATATCTTTTCTCGATTTCTTAATTTAATTTTCTTTGATATTAATTTTGTCATCCTATCTTAAAAAGTTACATTAACTTTCCTGTAGAAAGATAAGTATCCAGAAGAATGAATCTTTATTTCTGGTTATTGATGCAAATTTCTTTTTTTTTTTTTTTATTAATTGGAATCATGTAAAATTTATATTAGTCATACAATAAAATGCTTTTTTTCATCATACATACTTTGTAGTTTTAGCACATTTATTAATTCAAAAATGATATGAAATAGTTATAATTGATATTGTTCATTTAACTTTTGTTCACTTAACAAAATATTTTTTTTTAGTTATCAATGAAAATTATTTAATTTTTGTTAAACTCATTTTATTTCCAAAATTTGTAAAATTGATTGTTGAATTAATTTGTAATTTAAATGTTTTTCATTTACTTGTAATGTAGATGATCAAGTTTTTTAAGTTATTTTTTTTCTCTATCTCATAAAGAAAATAAAAAATATTATTGAATTCAATCTTGAAATTTATTCTTTATGTAAATAACTGGATTAAAATTTTTTATAATTTCTATGAACAATGGCGATAAGAATTTTTGTTATTTAGAGAAATGTATCATCATTAAGAAATATATGCAAAATTTAAAGACGTTTTTATTAAAAATTATGATTAATAAAAAATAAGTAATCTTTTATGAACATTTATTCTTTTAAATTAAATAAAACTCATTACCATTTTCAAAGTGAAACTCTGTATATTTCATACAATATTTTGTATTTAATTAGAAATGCTATTGTGTTATGAAATTTTAAATCGCAGAATTTTCTTTTCTGAATACATATAAATTTCATTTTAGACTTTTCAATATATTTATTTTAAAACATTTTTTAAAATTGCCAAAAATATCTTACAGCCCAAAAGATCTGCCTTTGAATACAAGAGAAAAATGCATTATAATGAATTCTATGCTGTTAAATTAGCGCGAAAATTAATTGACAAGGATGATGATGATGTTGAAGAAGAAGCTGAAGAAGATTAAAGAAAGAAAAGATTTAACCATGGAAAAAAATAATCAAGAATCCTTTTTTATTTTTCATTTTTTTTAATTTATAATAATTTGGATATTTTTAAATTTTGGTATTTTTCTTTAAAAAGAATTGATTAGTTATGAAGTAACGTATTTTATTTTAATCAGCAAGATATAGAAGGCATTTAAAGTGATTCATTAAAAAAAGGAAATGTTTTTTCAATATAAACACTAATAGATACTTAACCCAGATTTCTACTCCTATATGTGTGCTGCTCATTGCTTTTAGTAAGAAAAAAGTAGGAATTTGTAAATAACTACTCTTTCAAAATGAACAAGACATAGATTAAACATCACTTTAGAATTTAATAAAACAATTGACCTATACAATTGTGCAATAATCAAGAAAAATCAAATTAAAAGTATACAATTTTATTTATAATCTTGAATAATTTATATTATGTCATTCAGTTGATTTTCAATTAGAATATTAACATTTAATTACATTATGTAAGAAGAATGCTAAAAGTTTTATATGTATAATATTTTTCATACTTTTTCAATAAAAAATTAATTTATAAATAGCCTTTAATTTATTATTAAAAAATTGATATTTTCATTATAAATATTTGTTGTATTAATGTATTTTTAAACAATAATGTATGATTAGTTTTAGAAAAAATTCTTTGCAGTTCGGAGTGTTTCAACTTGTTATACATTTTCTTGATATTAATAATTTTGGTACTTCAATGTTTAATTTTAATTATTTATTTTCTGAAAATTAAAATTTAAAATTTGGTTCTTAAATTGATTTTGTTAGAATAAAAAATTTAATTTTTTTTATTATTATTACAGTTATTTTGTGATTATTATTCCATGACAAAGCTATTATTCCATTTTTCTTTTCTTCTGTAAAGTATTGACTCTCTTGCATTTGTGAATGTGTTACATTCATTATCCAAAGCTGAAATTTCTGATTGTGATAATAAAATATTTATTTATATTCGAAGAAAAGTGTTGAAAATCCTTTGTATAGCAACAATAGTTTTAATAATTGTTTTTAATGATATTCAACAGCTATTTATATTTCTTAAAATTTGTTTTCATAAATTTCACCTAATCTGCATATTCTCATAGAAGATATATTTTTGACACCATAACATGTACATATTCTGAAACCTTCATATACTGTGCCATTTTGATCTACCCTCATTGTAAGATGCAGAATTTTCTCATACTATGCAGTTTGATATATAATGAATCTTTTACAAACTTGTAGTTTTTTTTACACAGATGGAAAAAAAAAATGTTAAAAATGATTTTGTGTGAGTTCTATTGTTGCATATATTATATTGAAATAAAAACTGCTTTAAGGACAGCAATTTGTTTTTATGGCTTCATTCAATTCCTTCAATTAGCTAGCTCACACTCTCCCTATATATAATTGTTCAAATTTTCAATCGTGAATAAAATACTTTTTTCATCCATTCAAGTTCAAATACATTTTTTTTTGAATTTGTAGTGGATAACACTTGATGGTAATACAGTTTTTTTCAAATATTAATTCAGTAATTAAATTTAATTAATTATATTTTTTTTAGATTTAAAGTTGCAATATATCTACCAATAGATGGTGTCAGATAAACTTAAAAAAACGAATAAAAATTATTTATAAATGACTTTCCGCAATATGGTGAAAAATGTAGAAATTGACTTTAAAAATTTTTTTTTTTTATATTACTTGTTTTCAAAGTATTTTCTTAGCTTTCACATATTTAAGTGATTAACTGATTTGTATTTTTGTGCTAAACATCATACCATTTATGTGTAACATTTTTTAAGATTGCAAGTGATTTTTTATCTAAGGTTTAAAAATCAAAATTGTTTGAACATCTTAATAAAACATTGATTTCAATGAAATTGCAAAAAAATTAAAATATTTTAGGTGAATTTTTTTTCATACTTCTAAAATAATAGAAAAATAACTTTAAAAACATATTTTTAGTTATATCAATTATTTATTATTATAATAAATGAATACATATATTTGAAAATTTCAAATTGCATATAACTGAAACTGTCATTTGAAATAAGTATTTAACATCTTATTTGAATGTATTTCACAATGTTAATTAATGTAACATTTTAATTTCTCATTTTTTGAAAACCACACTATAAGAAATGGATGATATAAATCTCATATCAAAAAAAGTGTTTCAAGAAACATTTTGTATTCAAGTTGTATTTTTATTAGTAGTTATATATGTACAAAGACATGGATGAAATATATATATATATAGCTCTATTTTCTAGTATATTTTCATTTATATATATTTTTAGCCTGATGTTTTCGAATGTAGTGCATAATCCTCAAATACTTGGGTTCCAATGAGACTTTAACCTTAGACAAAAAAAGTTTAATTTGTCTAACATTTAAATCTGTAGTATATTTCTTAAAAACTATTTTGTTCTTACTTTAATAGCTAATATTTAATACTATCTTTAAGTTCAAGTTTTTTTAATATTTTTACACTTATAGAGATATTTGTTAATTTTTGTGTTAAATTTTTAATTCTTACAGTTCATTATGGTATACTGATTTTTCCTTTTATAAATAGTCTTTTCAAGGAGTTAAATATCATCAATTTTTAAACATTTTCAGTTATTATTGAATATGATATATTATTTAAAAAAAGGTATTTATAAAATCATAGGATCTGATGGGTATAGTTAACAAAAAAATTTTTTATCTATTAGAGTTATAAATTTTACTTAATTAATTTTGTAAAATTTATGTATTTTTTTAAATGAAAAGAGCTTTAAATTATGGAGCTTGATCAACCAATAATTATTAGAAAATGTTTTTAAACATAGAAAACAAAGGTTTTTAGCTCATTGGGCTCAATTTTCCATTTATTTTATTAGAACAAAGAAAAAAATAAATGTGTGTGGGGGGAATAGGTGATTTTGCATTTAATTTGGTAAGTCAAATGGAAGCAAATACATAGTTTTAGAAAATCATGTAATTAATGAAGTTAAAATTATTAAAATTTGATAAACTGATATTTGATAGCACGCAATGTTGAAAAAGGGGGCAAAATGCTTTTAATTAAAATAAACCTTATGTTTTAATTAAATGACAGTTTTTAATGTAACATTTTTGTGTTATAAATATTTTAGAATTTTTAATAAGTTTTTTTTTTTTATCAAGTTGCTTTCACTATCTTTTGGTTCATACCCACTTTCCATCTTTTTCTTATATATAAATATTAACTATTATACTTCTAAGAAGAATGGTGCCAAAAATTAAAAAAAAAAAGAAATTATAAATAAAAGAGAACACTTGTTAAATTTTATTGAAAATTTTAATATACATGCATATAAAATTATGTACAAATGAGTCAAAACGACATTTGAGTTATTCCTAGGTCATCATCAAAATATTTTTTGTAATATTTATTAAATATTTAAGGAAATTTGAATAAACCAGCATTGTATAAAAATAGCACGTTAAAAGTTTTTTTTTTAAACTGAATGCCAGCATCTATGCTTCAAAAAATCGTCTTAGAAAAACCATTATAATTTAATAATATAATTTTTTACATACACATTATACCTTCTAAAAATTTTTATCAAAATGTGTTGAATAGTTTTTATGCAGTGTATTCAGTTCCATAGCTAATGCTAACTTAAGATTTTTAAGTGCTTTAGAGTATTTGGATTCACCTTCTTCAATATTTTTTATAGTTGTAATTAATCCAAGTAAACTAAGTCCAACTTGTATGGTATTAAGTATACAGCTTGTTGCCATTGCTCCTGAGCTTGTACTTGGTAAGTCTACGAAATTAGTTAAGATATTCACTTTAAAAAGATTACAAATTTGAAAAGATACTTGTAAACCAAATTTGGCAAATCCTAAGGCTGTAGGTGATGCCTGAATAATTTTGCAAATCTGCAGCACAGATTGACAAATATTTTGATTCGTACAGATATTTTTTAATGTAATGCAAACATTCATAAGAGTTGCTTCAGTATATTCGGAAATATTAGCGTTCTTCAGTTTTCTTGATTGTATTTGTTTAATTAGGTTTGAAACTTCATAACGAATGTCACGTAATAATGGAATACATACACTGCAGAGTTTCACCACATCTAGAAAGTTATCTGATAATACACTGCAATTAAAGATGCCTGTTAAACATGCATCTAACTTTCTTGAGTATTCTAATTGTGTATTAATTGGTTTTGTATATTCTTCGTCTTTTGCTAATACAAGTTTGACTTCATTTATGACTTGACTGGTAAGTCCTGCATCTGCTAATGTTGTAGCAAATGTAGTAATTGCACCTGTGATTAAAAAAATATTTTGATTACTTAATTTTTATTAAATATTTAAATGCATACAAACTTAAAATTAGATAGGATAATTATAATTTTGAATTATTAATTTAAAGTTATTTAAAAATTTTAAAGCACTGATATGCTTATTGATATTTTATAAGAATTACCTTTAAAATATTATTTTGTTGATATAATAATATAATGCTTTGAATTCAACTTCAGATTATGAAGGAAGCAACTATGATAGGGTTGTAATATAATAGTTACATCCTTCATAATCTGCAGTTGAATTGAAAGTTTGTAGAATTTTACACTGTTTAGTGTGTTAGTTTTAAATTTTTTCATAAAATATGCATTTTAATTCATAACTTATTTCTTTTTGTACTTTGATATGTCTAATTTGTTTATTATGTATATAGCCATTTTAACTTTATAAGTTTTTTACTTTCAAGGTATATTTGTTGGATAATATAGTTTGAATTTACTTTTTATCTTGAGTATAATCTCCATAAAATTTTGTTTACATATATTGAAATTTTAATGTATTTTTCCATTGCTACTTAATTAATTTAGTTTTATATTATACCCATTCTTTACAGCCAATAACTTAAAAATTGGAAAAAAAAAAAAAAAGTCACTAAATGTTACAATATTAATTTATGTATTCTTACCAGCTGCATTGCATACTTCACCACCTTTAATGACTTGGTCAGCCGATTCATTTCCCCATATGGAAAGAATAGTTCCTACTATTGTTGTTATACCACCTGCTATTTCCAAAACAGATCCTGCAGTATAAGCAGCATTGCAGCCATTATAGATGTTGTCTAGTTTCTTTTGCAACTTGTCAATTGTATCAATGCTTTTTTTACGTTGTTGCTCCCATTTACTGAATACTAATGGGGAGAAAACTGCTTTTGAAAATTTTAGTTTATCCAAAAGTTGTTCAGCTTCAATTATGTCTTCTTGTGATATAAATTGTCTTGGGGCCTGAAATTATAAAATTATCCATTTAAATGCAAGCATAAAAAAAAAAAAAAAAAAAATTCACACTATAATTTATGGAAATAAATACTTATGATAATTGATTAAAAAGTAAATACAATAAATATTTGTTATAAGTATGGATATTGTTTGTTGATGTATATTTGCATTAAAAAATTTAAAATTCAAAAAAAATGTCGATCAGATAATGAAAATTTGAAGATAAAATTTGGTAAAAAATTATTGAAGTTAAATGTTTATGTTGATTGATAAATAAATGTAATAAATATTTGTTATAAGTATGAAAATTATCTATTGATGTATATTTGAATTAAAAAATTTAAAATTAAAAAAAATGTCAATCAGATAAAATTTGATAAAAATTTATTGGAAGTTAAATATTCATATTAAATAATTTTTACTCATTAACAACATAAGCAAATTAATATATGTATATATAGTTTTGAAATATTTTAATTTTTTAATGTAAAATGTTCTATTCATATCAATTTATATGACTTCCTTAAAAGTAGAAGAAAACTGCTTTTGAAAATTTTAGTTTGTACAAAAAGTTGTTCATTTTTAGTTATGTCTTCTTGTGATATAAATTGTCTTGGGGCCTGAAATTATAAAATTATCTATTTAAATGCAAGCATAAAAAAAATTCACACTATAATTTATAGAAATAAATATTTATGATAATTGTTATAATAGCACCTATATGATATTTGTTTTCACATTAATTAAAGGAAGAGAGAGGAAAAACTTTTAAATGTCTTATTAAACAAAATCCCAAAATATATATTGCTGCATTTTAGTGACATTTCAGAATTGTATGTACTGAAAATCGATAAATATTACACATTCAATTAATTTTTTTTTTATACATGCTATAAAAAAAGATATATTAGGTCCCTCACATTTAAATAATTTATAATTTAAATACTGGTCTGAAAAATAAATAATTAATAAAATCATTTTACTAATATATATAAAGTTTAATTTTTATTGCTTACCATTATGATCCAAGAAAGTTCAGAAAGGGTAGAATCTGCAGTTGATATGATTTGAAGCACAGAAACTAATCTTTCAATTGTGATTATCGCCAACAGAACTCTTGTTAATATAGGTGAATTGTGCAATGTTATCATATATGGTTACCAATAACAATAAGTCACCTTGGCGATAGCTACATACCGGATAATAGTTAAGAAGATACCCCCCGCCCCCCACGTTCGAAAATCCTCCCATATACTATACTACCTTTGATCAATAAATCAAATTAGATACACTTTATTTTGAAAAAGAGAGAGGGAAAAGTAATTTTTGACATTGGGCACAAAATAAATAAATAAAAAAAAATAAAAAAAGTTGGTGGTTGAACTGCGATAAACCGCCAATTGTGATTATGTAGGTGAAAAAAGGGATTTTTCCCGTTTACCAAGTCTGTTCTCAGTACTATTTTTGGTTCATTATTTGTTTTCTTTTTCTTTTGCCAGCTTTTTAGCGCTTTAGGTTTCAGAATCTCTGGTGAAGTTGATAATGTAACAATATAATGCATTTAAAACTAAAGTATTTTTCGCTGCAATTTTTTTTTTTTTTTTTTTTTTTACACACACATTATCTAATTTTTTTGTAATAATTGAGATTCTTTCAACATTTTGTCACTTTAACGGATAACTGTTATTAGCGGATTATATATTATAAATTCAAATTATGTTACACAAATGACTAATATTATATCTGTGATTTCAAGCAGTTGCACATATAATGATTGCAAAGAATATTAATTTACACCCCGCCCCCAATTTATATGGTATTTTTTTTTTTTACATGATTATCAAAATAACTGATCAAAAAAGTACTTTATTATGCATATTTTTATACTCAATTTTAATTAAATTTGTTTGCTAACACAAGCGTTTTAATATTTTTTTTTTTAAACTGAAATTCTCCTTTTTTTTTGCAAAAACAGTAAAGCCTAGCTGAAAGGCTTTTCAAACCAGAATTAGTAGAAAAGGTGAAAGCTCCATTTAAAAGACATTGCAGTATGTGCATGAACAAAACTTCAAGGGGTTAATCTAATATTTTTAAGGATTTTATATATTTCTTATATCTATCTTTCATGTTTTTCATGGTATTTTATTTCAATTCCTACTATTAGTTCACACTCTCCCTATATATATCTTGTTCAAATTTTCAATTGTTAATAAAATACTTTTTATTCATCCACTCAAGTTCAAATACATTTTTTTGAACTTGTAGTGGATGACACTTGATGCTAATACAGTTTTTTTTTTCAAATATTAATTCATTAATTAAATTTAATTAATTAATTATAGTTTTTTCTAGATTTAAGTTGCATATATCTACCAATAGATGGTGTCAGATGTAAGAGAAAATTTCAACTTTATTTGTAAAAGGCTTTTCTGCAATATAGTGGAACAAAAATAGGAATTGACTTAAAATTTTTTTTTTTTTTTATATTACTTGTTTTACTGTTAAATTATATTAATTAAATTAAATTAAATATCTGTGTTTCTATTATTTTGCCTTACTGGGATTTGCAAGAAAAAAATAAATTGATTTTCTTGAAATTATAAGAAACTGATTTTTCGTGTAAATCAAGGAATAGGTGTATATAGATTCGGTTAAAAAAATTATTGTTTGGGAAGACTAAGATTTTTATGTGTTGTAGTTACAATAAAAATTATCTTAAAATTACCTTTTTGCTGTCTGATAGCCAATCGGCTTGCTCTCTGGTCATTGGTACCACATAATTCAGATTCGAACCCTGGTGGTGTCATGAATGTTTGTTAAAATACATTAAACGGAATTTACGTTAAACTGTAGGTCCCAGTCTAATAAGCGATATAAAAAAATTTAGCATGATTATCAAAGCCGAAGTATGGGACATGTTTAATTGAGGTTTTCCCAATGTTTGACTTACAGGTTTAATTGGAGGAAATATGTCGCTTAATTCTAGTCCAAATTTTGTGTTAATTTTTTTTTATTAAATTTTTTTAAACGTCACATATTTCTGCAACTTATTTGAGCGGCCTGCTGCCCAATTGGCCAGCGCTCTGACTTTTGGTCCCACAGGCTTCAGGTTCGAATCCTGGCGGTGGCATGGATGTTTGTTAATGCTTCGAAATCCAAACTGTAGGTCCCGGTCTAATTAGCCTAAAGTATGTAAAAAATGACAAACCAAACTTTTCTTTAAATTCCATTTTTTACTAATTAAATTATTAATTTTATTCAAAAATAATTTTAATAGTATTAAAATTAATTAGATCATAAATTTAATAAAAAATTTAAATTTAAATTAAAAAAAAGAAGCTTTTTGTTATTAAGTTTCAGAGTTAAAAAAAATATTGTTATGTCTAATCCTCAGTGTCCTACAGTGCGGTATGGACACCCCATGAGTAGTGAAAGGTATGGATGATGAAGGTGAAGGTGGCATCTTTTGTTGTGATGGAGCACCTGTAGGTAGAAATCTGACTTGGCTCCGTGTCGCCGAAGAAGGAGGTTAGTGCCTTCCGGGAGGACTTTTTAGGGGGAACTACCCCACATTTGCGTATGGTATGGGGGAAAACCTGGAATACTCCCACCAGATAGTCCGATTAACGAGATAAGATGCTGTCATCCCAAACGCCATCGAGGTCCCCCGTTTTTTGAAACAGGGTCTACAACAAAGCCGTCAGCGAATGGAACCTCAGCATTTAATGCTCACCAACGGCGCATGTTTGCCACTGAGCCACGAGTGAAGCACTCATAAAAGTAAGACTCTATATTGATCAAGAAATGAATAGAAAAAGATAGAAACGTACAAAAGGAAAAAAAAAAAAAAATATATATATATTTTGCTTAGAAAAGGTTTGGCAACAAGAAATGTTATCTTTTACATGTAACGTAGAGGTATCCATAACTCAAAACATATTTTTGAAATACTAGAGTCTGTGTATTGTCTATGGAAATATTTGCGAAATAACGCTGGTAGAAAGAGAAATTATCCGCAAAAAATCTACTGTAGACTTTGAATTATGCATGTACAATGCTTCGTGAAAGAAATTTTCCCCTACAATTCAATGTTCTTGTAATTTGTCTCAATTAAAACTTATTTTTGTCATTGGGGGCTGTTATCATTTAAATTGTAGCGTTCAGTAAAATTTTATTTGAAAATAAAATCAATGTTATATCATTTCTATATTTTAATTTTGAGTCAAGACATATTTTTTCATGTGGAATTGAAACTATTTTATTATAGATCATCTTTTATTTTGCTAACCATGTCATTGAAATGTTAAAGATAAAGTGTGATAAAGTTCATTTTTTTTTTTTCTTATTAAGAACAAAATGCAAAAATGGAAATAATTAGATTAAATAGGCACGTGAGAATAAAAGAAAAGCTTATCAATGGGATACAAAGTTATCTTTCACAAATAATCCATATTATTTATTGTGAAATAATTATCATATTAGAAATAATTATCCATCATTTTTATCATATTATGAAATCATTAAGAATTCATGTTTAGTGGATAGGTTTCAGAAGAATTCAACGGAATTAAAATTAAGGGTTTTAAAATTTAACTTCTGATATAATTGTTAAATAAACTTAACACTCCATTTTAATTAAAAATACACTCAAATTATTTGATACACGTTTTTATTAAATATATTTATATTCTTCTTCTTCATTGGCGCAACAGTCTCATGGTAGGCCAAGGCCATCTGCCTACTGGCAGACTTCGAGATAGGAGATGTTTTCGTTTTACGGGGTAGGATTGTCAACCCTACGCTCCACAATCATATTAGACCGGGACCTACGGTTTAAAGTGGATTCCGAACCACTGTAAACATTCATGTCATAGCCGGGACTCAGCATAAAACCTGTGCGCTAGTCACTCAGCCATCCGGCCCCTAAATTTACTTTATATACTACTGTGCCCAAAAAGTAAAACCAATTTTCAATTTAAATTTCTCGGGCATATGAAATTTCAATTTTCTTTTCTTTTTAGGTTGTTGGCACTGCCCTTGACATCTGTGTGAAATTTCACGTCAAAATATTCATTAGTGCTTGGGTTACGCTTGGCTTTGTGAGACGCTAAAACTGATTTCGGCGATTTTTGAAATGTCGGAATTAATTGAGCAATGAACTTGCATTCAATTTTGTTTGCGGAAACGTATAGAATGTTACAGAAGGCATTAGGCATTTCTTTTCCTATATCGAAAAGAAATGTTTACAAGTGGAATAAACAGTTCAAAGAAGGCAGAGAACGCGTTGAAGACGAAGAGTCCTCTGGTCGACACCAACCTCAACCGACGAAACTCACGTCCAAAAATTAAAGATTTGGTGTTTGCAAGCCGTCAATTTACAATTAGAGACCTTGATGATGATGTTGGAATTTCAAAAGGATCTGTCAATTCCATTTTGGGCCTCAAACGCGTCAAATCTCGATTGGTACCGAAAACACTGAATGCGCCAGCGCACACTGCATTGACTCTTCGGGACTTTAACGCCAAAAATGGAACCCATATCGTTCCATAACCACCGATAGAATGTGCGACTTCTGGCTATTTCCTAAACTCAAAAGACCACTCCGGGGACACCGTTTTGTGTCGATTGAAGAGATTCAACATGAATCGTCGCGCGCTTTGAAGGCCATCTCTGCCTATGACTTTTTAGCATGCATTGAGGATTGGAAAACGTTGACATAAGTGTATCGTGTCCGGAGGGGATTACTTTGAAGGCGAGGAGATAAATTTGGAATAATAAATAAAATTTTTGAAAAAAATTTTTTTTTGGGTACGTAATATGCCTTTGAATTTTTTTTAATGCTTTGGTATTAAAATTCCAATTAATTACATAATTAAGAATGATATCTTTAAAGATAAGCTTATGTCTACAGATAGAGAAGACAAATAACAATATCCTCTATCGAGTTGAAATTTTTTTTTTTAGTTGTACGAATAATATTTCTTGGAACTGTCTCTGTTTTAGCAGCCATGCAGACGATATTATTAACTCTATTAATAAATCGCGTTCTGTCTGTCTGGGATTACAAGAAACTTTGTTTGTATCGGAAATACCTGCTAACATTAAAATCTATAATGTTATAAGAATAGATAAGATATAAAATTTCCGGGTTAGTCCGGTTTGTGGATCTGTGGCAAGTTTAAGCATTTACCACTCTTTTCCCATCAAACACGCCATTGCAAGAAATAGAAGCACGGATAAAATTTAAGTTGTTCATAATATGGCAAGTTGTTCATTGTAGACTTTTCTTTAGTTTGCTAAAAATCTACCACACAGTCAATAAATGTATCAGCAAAAATCAACCAGTATGATAAAATTGCAAACAGTTCTCTTTATCTTCAACTAGTACTTAATACCCTGTTGAAAGCCCTAATTGATACTACAGCATTTTCCGAAAAAAAAAAAAAGATTTACACGGACATCTTTGGTTGAATTATCATTTCTTTCCTATTTTAAGCGGCTTGACGGCCAATTGGCTAGCGCTCTGGGTTTTGGTACTTCAGGTTCGAATAATGTCAGTGGCATGGATGCTTGTGAGTGGTTCGAAATCCACGTTAAACTGTAGGTTCCGGTCTAATTAGCCTAAAGTGTGAACAAAATTGCCGTAGAGCGACAAACCAAATCTTCCTATTTTAAAAGTAATCCACCACTTTCACAATCCAAAATTTTAAACAATATTTTATTGGAAAGTTTTTTTTATGCTGTAGTTAAATTAAGTTAAAAAACATTGGAAAACATGAAAATTAAAATGTATACATGGATATTTTTGTTAAAATGGACAAAAATCGACAGAAAGTGTACGAAAATGCTCGTAACGAGAAGAATATGTTAAATCCTCATATTTACTTGCATAAATGAAGATATATATCTATTGTGCATGCATTGAATAAAAAGTATGATAATATTCTAAAGTTCTCTGAATGATAATATTCTAAAATTCTCTGAATGATAATATTCTAAAAATATTCTCAGTTACAGCCAATGGGGTTGTAATTTTATAATTTAGAACAATAATAGAAGGAAAAAGTAATGGTTTTAATATAAATTCCAACAATTCATCTCTAAACTAATATATATATATTAAAGCATTTTAGTTTAAAACACACATAATATCATTAAAAAGCATAGCTAAAATTTAAGTAAAAATCCTGACAATTATTATAACAGTTATGACTGCTATCGCATGGCGATATTTAGTTTAAATGGCGTACGGGAAATTCGATTTAAAGTTTTGAATGGATGAATTTAGTATCTTAATAACTGGTTATTAAACAGCTGTATCTTGATTTCTAATGATTCAAACTTAAATCTGTTTTCGAAAGATAAATGTTTAATTTTTAAACTAAAATATTTAAAAACAAACCAAAAAATTTTTTTTCCACAAAAATTGCTACTTGAATGCGGTTGGTTACCTTAAATTATTAAGTTAAAAAGCTTGGTTTTGATCACAAATTTCTGATGAACCATAATCCTATTAACTAATTAACTCCCGGCATTACATGCCATGATAAACTTTGGCCGTCTCCTTACCGGCAGATTCCGGAAACAGGAGATGTTTTCTTTTTACGGGTAGGGTTGTCAAGCCCTACGCCCAATTTTACAGTCATATTAAACGGGGGCCTGAATGACCGATAGTCTAAGGCTCTTGCGTTCGGTGCCACAGGTTTTGGGTTTGAGTCCCGGTGGGGCAATGGATATTTGTAGTTATTCGAAATCCCCTTTAAGCCATAGGTCCCAGTCTCATATGACCGCATAGCGTCACGGAACCCAGACGGAGTCAGACTTATCACCCACATCATTCCCAAACTGTAAAGGGGGCAACTCAGTCCCATACACAGTGATGTGGTGTTGTGTTGTAGTAGTAGCCATATTTGATCAGGACTTACGGTTTAAAGTGGATTCCGAACCACTACAAGCATCCATGGTACCTCCGGGAATCGACTCGTGTGCACAAGAAGACCGTAGAGCGATAAAACGAAACCAAACCGGGAATCGAACCCGAAACCAGTGGCACCGAGCTCCAGAGCGCTAATCACTCGGTCATCAGACTCCCACAATTCTATAAAAATATTTAATTTAAACAAAATGTTTGAAAAACTTTTACAAAAATCAGCGGCTTAATGGCCAATTGGCTAGCGCTGTGGCCTTTGGTACCACAGGCTCCAGGTTCGAATCCCGGCGGTGGCATGGATGTTTGTGAGTGGTTCGGAATCCACTTTAAGTGGTAGGTCCCGATCTGTTTAGCCCTCGCGTGCACAATAGGACCGTAGGGCGACAAAAAGGAAGTGAAATAAATACTAGAGAAGACTAAATTTTCGATTTGTTCATATTCCTGTCTCAAATTGTTTGATCACAAATACCGGTTTCGAAAAACAGTCTTTCTCATCTGAATGCGTTATCGTCACAAATACTTTGTTGAGCCCGACTGTACGGCTCCAGTGTGATTGTCGAACTAAAGCACAAGATTATCTCGGACGTATCGCGCTGCAGAAGAAGTTGGCGATCTAAGATCAAGGATAACATAAGAATAAAATTACTGATGAGAAAATGAATGTCACTGTTCTAATAGCGTGGGGTGCTTTTTGTATGGCATTTTTCAACTAACTGTGCATTTCGGAATGAAACTAGTGAAAAATTATAACGATGGATATCGAGCACCCCACGCCTTTAGAACAGTGACATTCATTTTCTCGTCAGTCATTTTATTCTTATGTTAACAATTATTTTTTACTTTTTAGTTTGATTAACTCTAAAAGCGAGTTTTTAGTTTTTAAAACTATAATTTATTATTAATAATTTCTCAAGAACTGAAACTAGTTAAAAATAATCAGCTGTAAGTTTGAGCGATAAGTTTATTTTTGTAAGTGAAGGGGATTCCCGTATTTATTTTTTCCCTCCATATCTGTTCGAATTATCTTCTTTGTTTTCATATCTTTGCTCTTTGGTTTACTTTTTGATAGCTGACTTCTTTGAACTTCTGATAAATTGAATATTGGCAATGATTCTGGAATAACTATCACTTTTAAAAATACAGTTTTTTTTTTTTATTTTATGTATTTCATAACGGTGATGAATGATAAAGAAATTTTTAATTATCTTTTATTAATATTTTCATTGGAAAAGAATGTATATAATAACGGTAATGAATGATAAATTTTTAATCATCATTATTATTATTATTTTCATTTGAAAAATATGTATATAATAACGGTAATGAATGTTAACGAAATTTTTAATTATTATTTATTATTAATTTCATTTGAAAAATATGCATATAATAACGGTAATGAATGATAAAGAAATTTTTAATTATTATTTATTATTAATTTTTATGCATATAAGAAGGGTAATGAACGATTTTTAATTATCATTTATTATGATTTTCATTGGAAAAATATGCATATAATAATTGTAGTGAAAGTAAAGAAATCTTTAATTTTCATCGGAAAAATAAGTATATAATATATTCTAAAAAGAAAATAAATAAAAATAACGCTTTATATTTTCAAACATAATGGAATAAAATATGAGATGCATGCATTAATATTAAAAAAAAAATCTAATGTTGTACATAAATAAGTGTCGAACTTGTAGTGGTTTAAGGGAATCTTTTCAACCTTAGACAATGAGACAAACCAAAAGTCCTTGAATTTATACCGAGGATGAGCATGATAAATCAGTAATTCGGAAAGTCTTTACATTAAGTTGTAGGAAGAGGGAAATTGGTCGAAATTTCAAATTGCTGTTTAAAGACATTCCTCTATATTGCTGTGGCATCAGGAATCATCGTTGATCCATCGTTGTGGTGGTCTGTTTAAAAAGTAGGCTAATAGGTCAGCAGGTTCATAGGTCAACTCAACCTCCTATAAATCCTCCTATTTAAAGATTTCTCGTGTTCTCCCCAGTTAAAGCTCTCGGTTGAACTTCGTTTGTCAAGTTCTAAACCAAGGCTCATAATTCGAAATCAGAAGCCTTATTCACCAGACATTGTTTCTATATCAAATGCACATAAGAAAAGAGCATCATGATCATGTAAATATGGGCAATATATTTCATCATCGTAGTAATATAGGCCTATCGTTATCATATATAATATCGCCTATATTAGCATCATAATGTATATTACGATGTTAATATAGGCGATATATGATAAGGTAATTTGGGTGATATATATATATATATATATCATGATCATGGGAATATGGGCAATATATTTCATCATCGTAGTAATATAGGCCTATCATGATCATATATAATATCGCCTATATTAGCATCATAATATATATTATGATGCTAATATAGGCGATATGATAGGTAATTTGGGTGATATATATATATATCATGTTCATAGCAATATGGGCAATATATTTCATCATCGTAGTAATATAGGCCTATCATGATCATATATAATATCGCCAATATTAGCATCATAATGTATATTATGATGCTAATATAGGCGATATATGATTAAGGCAATTTGGGTGATATATATATCATGTTCATGGTAATATGGGCTATATGTATATATATATATATATTTATATCATGATCATGATACTTTGGGTGTTATATACATATTGTGAAACAATAACAAATGGATTATCGAACAACAACATGTGGATGGTGAGTTTTAGAATACAATCATATTCAGCGATGATGCTCATTTTCATCTTGATGGCTTCGTCAATCGTCAAAATTATCGCATTTGGGATTTAGAAAATACACGAGTGAGGGATTGTTGAGACATCCACATCGTATCACTGCTAGGTGCGGATTTTGGGCTTTAAGCATCATCGCACCTAGGGATTGCAATACCGGTATACCAAGATACCGAATAGCGGTATTTTGAGCCATTTGTACAATTTTGTAATACCGGTATTCACAAGTTTAAATACCGTTTTTCGGTATTTACTAGAAATTTAGAATTCTTATCTGTGAAATTCTTATTCTTATCTGAAAACTAGAAACCCTCTTCTGTGAAAACAAGGTTGTAGTTGTGAAGAAAGTGTGTAATATTGCGATATTTTTAAATTGGTGAGTTTGTTATTCACATTGTATTTGCATATCATACTTTAGAGTTCAAAATATTTTTCAGATTTATTATATATATACTCATAAATAATACCCCGTGATAATGAATAAGAACATAAAAATCAATTGGTTGCATTAATTATATAATGAAAAGAATATGGTGGGCCAATGTAAAAAATGTTCAAGAGTTTTTAAAGTGAATGGAGGAAGTACAAGCGGACTCATTACACATTTAAAAACGAAACATGATACAAATTTTTTTAAAAAGGAAAGCATCTAATTGTGATGAAGATACAAACTTAAGCACAGTTTCTAAGTCTAAGCCATCAGAGATTTTAGATTATTTTGAAAAAAAGAAGATAATTTGGATGAAATTATAAGCAAAATGACAGCATTAGATGGTTTGCCATTTCAGTGTTTTTTGTGATATTTACATTCTCTAATAAAACTGGCTAATAAAACAAAAAAAAACCTGTGCTTTCTTTCTTTTTCTAAAATTTCTACTACGGTATTAAAACCGGTATCCCGGTATTAAGATCTAAAAATACCGAATACCGGTATTGAACTTTTGGTCCGATATTGCAATCCCTAATCGCACCATTCTTGTTGGAAAATGTGGCTGAGCAGAGAATGATGATTACATTATCAAACATCATGATAATCAAGTTTTTTTGTGTGCCTAAATTGCAAGATATGAATGTGGACCACGTTAGTATTTTTAACAAGAAATGTCATAGGGCTCAAGAAACAATTCAATTGTCGCAAGAGTCGTTTTCTGGTCGCGTAATTTCCCTTTTTTGGTGGCCAGAATTGACATGCAATTTAACTCCTTTGAACTTTTCTTTGAACTTTTTTTTTTTTTTTTTGTGTGTGTGTTTTTTTGTGCCAACAAGCCCACCCAAGCTTTGAAGGAAGAAATTGAGCTCTGAATGAACGAAATTCAACCACATTTATGCAAAATCTTTCATAGAAAATTTCGATAAAATAAGTGTGTATGTGCCAGCAAAGCCGTGGAGGAAAATGGAATTGAATATTTACACAATATTCAATTCCATACATAACTCTATACTATACATTTAATGAATCAATAAACAATTTCAATTTATTAATTAAAAACCCTATGTTTTCTATCAAAATTATGTCTTGCGTAAATTTTAGATCTTTTTATATACCAGGATTATGGTAATATGGGCTGTATATATAATGATCATGGTAATATTGATTATGTGTATCATGATCATGGTAATATGAGTTATCATGATCATGATAATATGAGTTATGTATTTAATGATCATGGTAATATGGGTTATATATATAATGATCATGAAAAATATGGGTTATATATTTATTATTATGATGATAATTTGGGTTATATAATAATGATCATAGTAATATGAGCGATATGTATTATAAGCATGGTAATAAGGGCGATATATATCGTGATCATGGTAATGTGGGTGATTATTTTTTATTCACAAAATTAAAAGAAAAACAGAGAAAATATTTTTGTGTTACTTTTACTATTGCATTTATGAAAAACTACCCTCATTCCACTCATTCATTCATGCCACATGGGTTGCGCGCTGAAATTTCATCTATCCTTAGTTACCATCTGTAAATGAACACTTCTTCGGAATCCGTCACACAGCGGTGTGAACTTGGAATTTCGGGAGTTTCTACTTAATTAACGGCGAAGCAGTCGTGGCCGGAGTGAAATCAATAATGTCACTTGTCGCAAAATCAGATGCAAATTAAGGTACGGGAGACTTTTCAATCACTGTCATGGGGCGCAATCTTAATTATCCCATTCCTGCAGATGCCGCAGACCACCAGGGCCTTTGCCCGGAAAGTCCATTAGGAAGTGGGACATCCATCACGATTTACTGATTATGCCAGCTCATCATTATTTGAGTTATTTCTTATTTTTTATTGCATTTTTAATAATCTTACATTGGATTTTAATTTTCTATCTGTCGCCCATTTTTTCGGGCTTGAATGGACGAGTGGCTAGCGCTCTGGCGCTATGGTACCACAGGTTTCGGGTTCGAGTCCCGGCGGTGCTATGGATGTTTGTAGTGGTTCGGAATCTACTTTAAACTGTAGGTCCCGGTCTGTTTAGCCCTCGTGCGCAGAAGCTGACCTTAGAGCGACAAACCAAACCAAACCTGTCGCACATTTTATTATTATTTATTTAGGTTTTTTTATTTATTTTTTCAAGTTCAGCAAAAAGCAAAAAACATTTATTTGATTAACATTCAGTAATGACTTGAATAGTACTACTGTGCTCACAAAGTAAGACCAATTATTTTTTTTTCAAAAAAACTCTTTATTTATTCTTCCAAATTTTTTTCATCGCCTACAAAGTAATCCCCTCCGGATACAATGCACTTAAGTCAACCTTTTTTCCAATCCTCAATGCATGTCAAAAAGTCATCCGCAGGGATGGCTTTCAAAGCGCGCGGCGAATCACGTTGAATCTCTTCAATCGACGCAAAACGGAGTGGTCTTTTGAGTTCAGGGAACAGCCAGAAGTCACACGAACGGAACGGTATGGATTTAATTTTTGGCGAAAAGTCACGAAGAATCAATGCAGTGTGAGCTGGCGCATTCAGTGTTTTCGGTACCAATCGAGATTTGATGCGCTTGAAGTCCAAAATGGAATTGACCGATCCTTTTGAAATTCCAACATCATCAGCAAGGTCTCTAATTGTAAATCGTCGGTTTGCAAGCACCAAATCTTTAATTTTTTGGATGTGAGCTTCGTCGGTTGAGGGTGATGGTCAACCAAAGGGCTTTTCGTCTTCAAAGCGTTCTCTGCCGTCTTTGAACTGTTATACCACTTGTAAACATTTCTTTCCTATATAGGAATGTTCACGAATGCCTTCTGAAACATTCTATGCGTTTCTGCAAACAAAATTTAATGCAAGTTCTTTGCTCAATTAATGCAGACATTTCAAAAATCGCCGGAATCAGTTTTAGCGCCTGGCGAAGCCAAGAGTAAGTCAAACACTCATGAATATTTTGACGTCAGATTTCACATAGATGTCAAGGACAGTGCCAACAACCTAAAAAGAAAAAAAAAAATTGAAATTCCATAAGCCTCTGGAATTTTAAATTGAAAATTGGTCTTACTTTTGGACACAGTAATACTATTCAAGTCATTACTGAATGTTAATCCAGCAAATGTTTTTTTGCTTTTTGCTGAACTTGAAAAAAAAAAAAATCCTAAAAATAAAACTGACTCAAATAAAAACCTAATTTAAAGAAATTAATTTTGTAATAAAGACTTGTAGTATTTTATTTGCTTAGGTTAATTTTTGTTGCTTATTTTTAATTTTTAGTGCTAAAGGTATCATTGTTGCTTTAAATATTTTTAATCATTTAATTTTTTTATGCACTTGTCTTTGAAATTAAAAAAAAAAAAACCAAACAAATGCCAATTTAAGAAATCACATTAAAATTTATTTTATTATATTAATTATAATATTTGATTACAAGCATGTAATTTATATGAACACAAAATAAGGACATTGTCAGTTATCGATGTTTAATGTAAAGTTTCAGTGTCAAAAATAATTTTGTTTAAAGTAGAAATTCATTCTGAACATATGTATAAACACAAAAATTAATTTTTTGAAAACGCACCTTTCTAATATTATTAAAAATATAACTTTATGTTGCATAAGAATTATTGAAATACTTTTTTAATTTTCTGCAAATGCATTTTTAATATTTATATTTCAAGTATAGAGGTATTTGCAAAATATTTGAGAAACTTATTCATGCTATTTATGAGATATTAACATTTAATGCTGTTAAAATTATTTCCTCCTATTATTCTTTTCTTCTTATTTGTGTTCTTTCATTAAAAAAATTATGTTAATTTCTTGAAATTTCCAACTATTTTGGGTATTATCAGAATCGTTATCATCAGCATCATCATTGGCGCAACAGCCCCATGCCAGACTTATATATACTTGGCTGTTTGTCTACTGGCAGATTCTGAAACATGAGATCTTTTCTTATTATGGGGTGAAAGCCCTACGCTCAACGCTCTTCAGTGATATTAAACTTCTAGCTCTCGGTACCAGGTTTCGGGTTTCGAATCCCGACTGTGCCAGGGATGTTTGTAGTGGTTCAGAATCCACTTTAAGCCGTAAGTCCCGGTCTCATATGACCATAGAGCGCCACACAGCCCAATCAGACTTCGTCTTGCCCACATCATCCCCAAACTGTAAAGGGACAACTCAGCTCTAGGCACAGTGAAGTGGTGTGGTGAAGTAGTAGTGATAGTGGTTATATTTGACTCGGACCTACGGTTTAAAGTGGATTCCGAACCACTACAAACATCCATGGCACCGCCGGGACTCGAATCCGAAACCTGTGGCGCCGAGCGCCAGAGCGCTAGTCACTCGGCCATTATAAATAAATTACATTTATTTCATTTATTGTTGTTTTATGTTTAAACAATAACTAAAAAAAAAGAAGAAAAATTAGTTAATTAGTAAAATTAATTAAATAAATTCATTTTATAAAATATGAGTTAATGTAATGAATTAAAAATAAATGAATAAATAAAATAATTGTTTAAAATTTTTGTTTTAAAACTTAAACAACAATTTTAATAATTAAACAAATACCAAATAGATATAATAAATATAAAACAATAATTAGTTTAAAAAAAACGCCGCGGTTAATTTTATAAATCATTGTGATCATACCGGTAATCATACCAGTGATTTTCATTTTACAAATGATTTATTTTAGATATTTTAAAATTCCTTGTTAAATGTTAGAATAATCGTTTTTGGAAAACTTAATTAATTTTGTTTTTCTTTCATCTTTTCTGAAATAAAATACGATGTTACGTAAATTTAAATTAATTCATTTTTTTGCAATTTATTTTTGATAAATTATTAATCAAGTTGTGAATGACATTTCATAATACGATCAAATATTTAAGATTCTATTTTGCCTAATTACTAAATCGAATTAATTTTGCTTCAATTTCTTTTTCGTTTTATTATATTTTTCTCCTTTTCTAATTTATTGGAATTAATTTTAATTTAGTTCCGCTTTTTTCAGCAGATTGGAAAATAATTTGAAGTTTAACAACACAATTTCCTATGTTATTTTAATATTAATTTTTAAATAAAAGGTAATTAAACCATACGAAATTAAAACTGTAAAGTTTCCTAGCAGTGCATAAGTTTACGAATTTTGATGATCTTTTAATTTTTTTAAAAACATTTTATTACATTGTGTCGCCATTTTCGAATGGGAGCTCAATTGAAGAATTTTGCTGATACAGAATTTTTGTGTTTACATTTGATCTATTGCAACGATTTGATTTGTTACAACGAAGTACAATACATAAGTATAATAAAAGTAACTATAATAATATATAATTGTTATAAACTAAACTATTATAACATATATAATAATTGCTTGTTATTCAATACTTTTCTAATGAAAGTATGTAGCTATAGTAAAACTTTTTATTTAAGTTTTTTGAAGAATAATTAAAACAAAACGATTACTCGTGTAATAATTGTTTTCTCATAATAAATTTTTATTTTCACAATAAATATTTTAAAATTATATAAATAATATAATCCTAATAATTACATCAATTCAATTTATTCATTTTCCTTTTAATATTTAGAAAACATTTTATGCTGGATTTGATTTCACAAACTAATCAAATTTTATAAATTTTAATTAAAGTGAGTGAAATATGTAATGGAGTAAAAATTAATACTTTATAAAAGCTTTTAATTCTACCAATCATTGCAGACATATTTGTTCTTTAGAATGTCTGTAATAACTCGAATTAAAAGAAACTTTTCAGAAATTCTAATATATACTGTCCCTAAAAATTCTATTTCTATTCGTGCTGCCATCTACCGGAAAGTTACAGAAAGAAATTTTTAAATTTGTTTAATAAATTTATATATAAATCTATACAATAGTGTATTTTCTTCTTTCTAATGTTTGTAAAAATTAATTTCAGATTAAAAGAAATAATTAAAAAATTACTGGATTAAGTAAAATTCAAGCATAAAATATTCAGGATTTGAAATTAGTTTATTTTAAGTATTTTTAAAAATTTATTTTTAACAAATGGAGACCTCTTTCATCTCCAGTCTTCTTAATCTTTCCAATGTCTACCAAATATAAAAAAGTATGTTTAGTATTTTTTATATTTTTTATCCAATATTTACAAAACTGTTAAAAGTGGAATTGCCGAACAACTAAGAGCATGCATTCTTACTGGTGCAACAAAATTTAATACAAAATTTAATCATAGGCAGCTATGCGAGACTCTAATTTTCAGGAAGGCCCATAGGAGACGTCCATAGCATCAACGTTTAGCAAGAGATTCGATGACTATTATGACAATTTGTGTAAGATTAACAGTCAAGCGATATGGTCTGAATTTTCTATATTTTCCCCCATACAACACGTAAATGCAAGGTAGTACCTCTAAAAATTATAGCAAGAAACAATGCCCTTCCCTATCGCCCATCAGTGAGCTGCTATTGAGTGGATACGTTCGTTTCCGAATGTTTCATTGCAGTCACTGCTTTCAGAAAACAAAAGATATTTGGGGGTTTGCATTTCAAGAACTTGAAATGCAAACCCCCAAACCAACTAGCACCCAATACCTTAATGTATGCCCAAAAGTCAACACTTTCTGAAGCAAAAATTTTGTTTGCCTTAGAGCTGGAAAGCGTTTACATATGCTTTAGATGTACCGTTCATACTAAAGCCAGTTTGGATAGCCTTCGTGATCGACGCTCGCAGTTCGCACATTCAAATGTGGACGGGACTTAAGAAGAGAAAGCATTATCAGTTATAGCAATGATCCTTTGTCTCTATACCTCTATCTTCCCGTATTGACTTGGAAATGTGTTCTAAATATTGTACAAAAAAAAAAAAAATGCAAATAAATTAATAGATTAATTTATGATCAGCTTTTTAATTTATTTGATATGAAATTGATAAAATTTAACGTGTGTTTTAAAATCATTTTCATTTACTTTACTATCGTTAACAATCTATTTTTGCAAAAAAATGCAATTCCTACTCTTTTTTTTTATAAAATTATGGATATTATTTTCAGAGGCTGAGTTTTCATGCCCTTGATAACTTTGTCGTGCTCTTGACCACTTTCAATTTTTAAAATTTCTATTGCAAGCTTTAGATACATAATATTTATTAAAGATTTTTCCTGAACAAATAATTATATAATTAACTAATTAAATAAATAATTTAAAATTGTTCTAAAAGATCGTTTGGTGAAAGCAAAAAAACAATTTTATTTCAAAGTGAAAATGAGATTTTTTCAAGTAAAGCAAATCGTTTGGAATTAGAATTTTATTGTTATTTATTTTTTTATTATCGTTTTGAATTTTAGTCTCTTATATTTTAAGATTGCTGATATGCGTTTTGTTCTAACATTAAATTCTAAATTTTATGCGTAAACCGTACATCGGCACAACCTATTATACAGCCTGAGTAAAAACTTTAAGGCCAATAAAATTTTGAGAAAATGTAAAATGAAATAAAAGGGATTCAAATAATATTAATTATTAAAGTTTATTGATAAGAAATAAATGCTGTAAACATAATTTGTAAATACATAATTATGAGAAACATGTGGTTATTTACAAAGTTAATATTTCTGCCTGAGTAAAAACTTTAAGGCCATCAGTCATTTTTTAAAAATAAATATAATATAATAGAGTAATTATCATTGCAACAACTAGCTTGAGGCAACGCTGCAATTTTCATATTTGTCATACGTTTCTTCGAAGTATTGGTGATCTTCGTGAAGATGGCGAAGGGTAAGAAGTTAACTGATCGTGAAAGAGGACAGACCGAAGCTTTGTCTTCAACAGGAATGAGTAGTCGTGCTATTGCGATAAAGATAGGAAGATCAAAGACTGTAGTCAACAATTTTTTAAAATTGAAAGACATATTATGGTAAAAAGAATACTGGGGGAAGACCTAAAGCTTTGTCCTCGCGTGATGAAAGAAGAGTTTGCCAACTTGCATCTACTGGAAAGTACTCAACCAGGAAACTGATTCCGACGACAGGTTTAAAAGTTTGTCAAAAAACGATTTATAACACACTTAGAAGGTCTGGAGGGTACACTTATACAGCAAAATTGACTAGGCCTCAGTTACTGCAGAGACACAAAATAGAGCGTTTGAACTTTGGCCAGAAAGTCATGACCTGGGACAACCAATGGATAGAAATTATTTTTTCTGACGAAAAAATGGAATTTGGATGGACCAGATGGCTGGAATTTCTATTGGCACGATATAAGAAATGAAAAAGAAATATTCTCCAAGCGCCAATTAGGTGGAGGGTCTGTCATGACTTGGGGATGTTTTTCTTACAATGGTGCGGGCTCAAGTGCATTCGTTTCAGGTAGAATGAATTCACAAGGATACCAAAATGTCCTAACAAATCATCTTTTGCCAAATGATGAATGTCTTGCTGGAGAAAATTGGAAATATCAGCAAGACAATGCACCGATCCATTCGAGTAACAGCACAAAAAATTGGTTCCAAGTCAACAATGTTGAAACTGTGAAATGGCCAGCTAGATCACCTGACCTCAACCCAATCGAGAACCTTTGGGCTGACTTAGCAAGAAGAGTTTATGCAAATGAGAGACATTTTACATCAACAACAGAGCTGAAATCTACTATCGAAGATGAGTGGTATAAAACAGACCCCACCCTTTGTCAAAAACTAGTTTCATCCATGAAAACAAAAAATATTTGAAGTAATTCGAAGTAATGGCTCCTACACAACCTTCTAAGAATTTGTAATTTTTTTCTTATATGTTATTTTCTATGTTGGCCTTAAAGTTTTTCTCAGGCTCAAATATTCATCTTTGTGTTCTGTAATATTTTCTAATAATAAAATATTTGCAAATTAATTTTTCTACTTTTTTTTACTATTATTTAAGCTCAATAATTAACAATCAAATGGTATTTTAATTCTTCAGTTTAAATGTTTCTATTTTCCCAAAAATGTCAACTGGCCTTAAAGTTTTTACTCAGACTGTATATGTTTTGCATTTGTTGTCAATCACATAACCGATTTAAAAAGAATTCTATGGCATGTTTGTCTTTTGAAGCGGTAAGTATATTTTTGTAGTTAATTTTGGTTCATGCATTCCTAATTTATAGTTCCTACGGTACTTTAATTAATATGAATATAGATATGTTTAGAGTATTCTAACAAAATTGAGTGGATTTGAGCTAAATGTTATGGTATAAATTAAATTTTTTTTTCTTGTAAAAACCATTTATTAGCGAGAATAAAAGGTCATCAAAAATAGTGTTTAAATTAAATCTTCTAAGCCGCGATGAAATTTGTTTACTTATTATTCTATGAATTTCATTATGTAATCCCCATTTTTAAGTTAGGTTTTCCTAAGTAATTTAATTTTAATTACGCGAAATAAAAGTCAATTGATTTGACTTCGCTTTAATTTTCAGAACTTGGAGAATAATTATTCATGAATATTTTTATGAATGCCTTAAGTGTAATTAAAGATTCTTATCTACTAATAGAAAGTTTTCTTTGAAAAATAATAAGAATGTCTTTTTTCTTGAACTTACAATTCCACGTATAAAATTGCCGAATATTATGATGACATATGAATCTGGCAAATCTTATTAAGTTCCGAGTAGAATTTTAATTATTTTTCTTCTGATTATGAAAATGATTTCGAAACTGGGAATTTTCACTTTTTAATTATTTCAGGATGAGATAACAATCATATTTTTTGTTGTCTTGTGTATATCGACGCACGTGCCATTTTAACACTAATTTAATGTGAAAAATTAAGATCTATGTAGCTTTGTGGTTTTTAAATTATCTTAAGCTCTTTGAATAGATAGTTCCAACGGCTATTTATGATTTTTCGCTACGGAGATCACATTCAAATAAAAAAGTAGGTGTTGCCATGAGAAATTTTTGAAATTTAATCACTGTAACTGTAACTGTAACTGTAACTGTTAGAGTTTAATTGTCGTTTTTCATATGATTCTTGAGCTCATACCTGAAAAACCAAAATTTTGTTCAGTTTCTTTGAACTGCATGATAGCTCATACATCGAGAAAATGTTTTTATAACTACCCTATGTATTGATTAATAATTATAATGTATCAATATTATTATTAATTATCTCTGTTCGAAACTTTATTTCACACATATATATATATATATATATATAGATCACATTCCAATATATAATTTTTATATAATAAATAAATATTATTATTATTTTAATTATTTATTATTTGGGATTTTTAATTTTATTAAAGGTTTGTGTGACCCGCACAATAAATTAGAAATTTATTTTTAATCTTATTTAGATAATTGCGAATTTAACTTAAAATTTTGCTTTTCGTAACTCAATCGATAAATAAGTAAAATGGTTCATTTAATTTCTGATAATTTTGTTCTATGTTTAGCAAAATTAATTATCACAACTTTTTGTGAGTAGTTACTCATATTTAATGAACTACTATTTAAACTAATTACTTTTTACGTTTCGAAAACAGTTTTAAAAATTCCTTTTAAGTGATTTAAAAGCAATTAATGTCTCTAAGCAATTTTTGAATACTATTTGTGATTCTAAAGTGTTTTTTTAGCAGTTTGTTATTCTACAGAGTTTTTTAAAGCTGCTCGTGATCCCAAAGTGGTTTTTGAAAAATAAATTTATTATTCTAAAGAGATTTCTTTAAAATTATTTGTGATTCTAAGCGAGTTTTGAAAACTATTTATAATTCTAAAGTAGTTTTTTGAAAATAATTTGTTATTCCAAAAATTTTTAAAACTGTCTGTGATTATAAACTATTTTTGATTCTAAAGTGATTTTTTTATTTGTGAGTCTAAAATAATTTTTGAAAACTGTTTGTTATTATAAAGAAATTTTTAAAACTATTTGTGATTCTAAATGATTTTTGTAAACTATTTGTGATTCTAAAGTGGTTTTGAAAAAAAAAAAAAAAAAATTCTTATTTATTATTCTAAATAGATTTTTTTTTACTATTTGTTATTCAATTTTTTAAAAAATTTATTGTGATTCTAAGCGATTTTTGAGAATTATTTGTGATTCTAAGCTATTTTTTTAAAATTATTTGTGGATTCTAAGAGATTTTTGAAAATTGTTTGAGATTCTAGGCTATTTCTGACAACTATTTGGGTTTCTAAAGTTTTTAGTTTTTTACTTGTAATTCTAAAGTAGCTTTTTGAAAACTATTTGTGATTCTAAAATGATTTTTTACTTATGATTCTAAATTTTTTTTTTTTTATTTGGGATTCTAAATTAATTTTTATTTATGCGTCTAAAAGGGTGTTTAAAATTATTTGTGGTTCTAAAGTGATTCTTAAAATGATTTGTAATTCTTAAGCCATTAAATAAATGATAAAAAAAAAAAAAAAAAGAAATATTTCCGGTTTTTGCGATTTTTAATCAAGAGCAATTTAAATATATTCAGTTTCCATTATTCAGAAAAAAGGGCATAAAGAACGAAATTGTAACCGGACAGTGCAACATTTCCGTGGAATGACGGAAAAAAAGTGAAATAATTTACGTATTGCCCAAGAAACTTCCCATAAATTCATAGCCCTTTTCGCGCGACGTAATATAAAGTCGTATTTAGCCCAGGAGAGAACTCCGCCATGCAGAAAATAAATATTTAAATTTCTCATGAGTGTTTGCAAGTGACAAGACATTATTTTTCATCACGGGCAAAGCTTCTTTATGTGCCAACAACAGATATTCACTTCCTGCTAGGGTGTCTGGATTTAGTTCGGAGCTTTTAAGAAATTGAGTTAAGGTCAGCGGTTAGCGACGGGGCTGTTGGAATTTTAACGTTGCTGCTTGTTTAGGTTTCCGCTGTTTAGCATGTGTGAATCCACGTTATTTAAGTTGTCGGTTTTAAGTAGGCGTAATAATTTATCATCGTGATTTTAATGTTTTGAATGAAATTAAAATAACATTTTCAAAATATATTTCATCAAAACATAAGAAAACAACGTAACATTTAATATTTTTTAAATGTCTCAATCGTGGCTAATATTAATGAGTGATAACCAAGGTAGAAAAACATGGAGGCTTAATTTCAGTTTGACAACATGAGCTGCAATCACTGCTTTAAAAACGGGGGAAATCAGTGACCATTGTAACAGAGTATTTCGAAAGACAGTCACATTGACTGTTTGGATTTTTCACATTTCTTTCTCAATACGACATGCAAATGCGGGCCAGTTATACAGAAAGTTCCAAGTTGCATTATTGTACTTTTTTTGTAGATGCAGTGTAGTAAGATCCTCTGGTGATTTCTGATCTGACTCGTCGCAAAACTCTCTTTTTCTTCTCCAAAAACCTCCCTTTAAGAAAATCAACCAACGATCAATCAGGGGGTCAACTTCCCTCACTTCTCATTGAGTAGATATTTTCTCAGTCTGTGGTCTGTCCCCAATCACGATGCAACAACTCATGGCGTAGTCCATATTCCATCTGTAATCGTTTCGATCTGTCAAGGTCGCACAAACAATCGCTAATTTCATGAGGTGCCATTATCCAAGATACTGATTATCTACTATCAGATTGAGTGACAGGGAATGTTCTCATTAGTACAAAACACTTGTATGTTATATAATTATCCATAACACTGCTTATCTGCTGTCAAATTTCAGTGATAGTTGCTATCATACTTACGTATACATTTCTGTCTCCAGGGAACGAAATGCTACAACTCTTCCTGTGGGAAAAATGCTACAGTAGATTTAAATTGATAATAACGATTAAAATCTTCCTCTGTTTGTTTTCTTTTCATATTATCACCAGTCCTATTTAAAATGAGCCATTCTTCCAAATTATCCAGTACGATAGCTTTCTGAGATGCTACTTTAAACGTCTTATATGTTCACACTAGGTACAACTTCTCTGGTATTTACACCAAGCATATACTTGAGTGTCTTCGCATGGTTAACAATCATCTAAATACTAAAATATTTGATGGGGACATTTGTAATAACACTGGATGGCAAGGTGCCGTAACCACAATAAAATTTAAATGATTCTAATGTTGTTCCTAACCATCAATAACATTTAATCTAAAACATTTACTGTCAACTGGCGATCGTTCACCAATTCTCAATTTTATTTTCAACCATCTAGGACCTGAATGACCGAGTAGCAAGAGCTCTGGCTCTCGTTATCACAGGTATCGGGTTCGAGTCCCGGCGGTGCCATGGATGTGTGTAGTAGTTCGAATCCACTTTAAACCGTAGGTCCCGGTCCTAATAGGATCGTAGAGCGTTGCGGGGGTATTGTTACTACACGTCCGTAGTTTATCTTCAAGCTACACGCACATCCTTGGTAATGCTAAGTGAATAACGTCGGAGCAGCGCTTGCCTTAAGGCATCCAAGACAATTGTCTAAATGTTTGCCAGTTGCATTAGAACAAAAAAAAAAATCACCATCAACCATCTTAACTTCAGTAGTAACTAGTTAATTTAATTAGTTAATTTAACTTAACTAGTTGACTTCACAAGTATAGTGACAAAGAATTCAAGACATTTCGCTAGCGTTACAGCATTCTGCGTTAAACTGTCCAGCAAAAACAAACAAACAAACAACTTAAGAGCGCCCCGACCTTTCTTCTACACAGAAGGAAAAAAACTTGAAAAATTTATGGCATCTTCAAAATAGTGACCGCACTCAACTTTTCTCCCATGTTTTTTTTGGCAACTTGGTGTCAGTGTTTATTTCAGAAAAAAAAAAATTGCACTGGGAATAGAAGGATGATGAAAAGAAGTGACAGAAGGAAATAAAATAGGTATAGAGGACGGTGTACGTTTCTCTATTTCTTTAGATTGGTTTGTGAACGTTTCAATGTCTGTTTAATATTATGGATGCAACAAGAAGTTTAAATGCAAAGATTTCTAATGGGCTGTATTTCATTTTTTTTTGGAGTTACGAATGGTAAGGGATAAAGAAATACTCTCTAATTATCTAACTCTAGGCAATACACTATTTCATTTCTCTGTATTTAAATTTGTTTGTGAAGGTTTCAATATCTGCTTAATATTATGGATGCAACACAAAAAGTTTAAATGCAATAAGATTTCTAATGGGCTGTATTTCATTTTTTTTGAGTTACGAATGGTAAGGGATAAAGAAATACTCTCTAATTATCTAACTCTAGGCAATACACTATCTCATTTCTCTGTATTTAAATTTGTTTGTGAAGGTTTCAATATCTGCTTAATATTATGGATGCAACACAAAGTTTAAATGCAATAAGATTTCTAATGGGCTGTATTTCATTTTTTTGGAGTTACGAATGGTAAGGGATAAAGAAATACTCTCTAATTATCTAACTCTAGGCAATACACTATCTCATTTCTCTGTATTTAAATTTGTTTGTGAAGGTTTCAATATCTGTTTAATATCATGGATGCAACACAAAGTTTAAATGCAATAAGATTTCTAATGGGCTGTAATTCATTTTTTGGAGGGACGAATAGTAAGAGGTAAGGCAATACTCCCTCTCATTTCTCTGTATTTAAATTGGTTTGTGAACATTTCAATATTTGTTTAATATTATGGATGAAACACAAAGTTTAAATGTAATAGATTTCTAATGGGCTGTATCCCCTTTTTTTTTGTGGAGAGGAATGGTAAGTGGTAAGGCAATACTCTCTAGCTACTTTACTAAAAGAAAAGTTGATTACGGCCACTATTTGTGTTCTATAATTGAGGTATATTAAATTGGCTAAACCTAATTAAAATATGGCCTGTCAAAAGATATTCCATAAGGTCCAATTGTTTTCTACAGCTTGATTAGCGGCCTGATGGACAATTGTCTAGCTCTCTGGCCTTTTGGTACTACAAGCTTTAGTTTTGAATCTTGACGGTGGTATGGAGGTTTGTTAGCGATTCGAATCCACGTTAAACTGTATGTTCCGATCTAATTAAAAGTGTGCACAAAATGACCGTAGAGTGACGAATCAAACCAAATCTACAGCTTGATTGTTGCCATTTTATTTGTCATATATAAATAAAATAAATATAATTTTCATTTACAAAATTTTTTTTTGTTAAGAATAAATAATAAAATATTATCTTTCTTCTCCGTAATTTGATTTTCTCCAGGAAAGGTAAAACAGATTTTTTTAGCTTTGGTTTAGTAAAACAATACGTATACTTCATATAAAAAAAATAATGATTGTGATAATTACTTTTTGTTGATTACTTTATTGATTTTACAAAATTCATGATATTAATCGCTAGAAAATCCTTTTTCTAACAATGGTGACCATATTCTTTTTTGGCAAGTTTTAGTTTTAAAGAAAATCTGGAGTCACTTACTATATAATGATTACTTGTAAACAATTTTGAAAGCTATTGTAGAAATGGAAAAAAAAAAAATTAAATAAATATTGAAATACTTTTCAGCTGAAAAAAAAGGATATGTGCAATTTTCTTAAATGCAAAATAAATATCTTTTAATTTGTTAAAGTGAAATAATTGCGAAAAAGCAATTTATTTAACTGAAGAAATAAGCATAGGATTTGAATTGATATCCGCTAAGTAATCCGCTTGTCAAGAATCATTTTAATTACTTAATATTTGAGCATTATTTTTTTAAAGTTGCAGTGAAAATTGTTCATTGTAACTTTAAAAATAATTTGTTTCTTATGGAATTTAATCCTATAATTATGAAATCCATTTGATAATGATAAATGGAACACTTAAATGCCATCATCAGTTTCGGCAGATTAAAGCATTGTTGGTTGCTATGATTTCTTGGAAAGATTAAATGCAGTCAATATTTAACTATAACAATTAAAATGTAGTTTACTTTTAAATACAGTCATTTTCTAACTATAATGTTACAGATTGTTGGTGGAAAACCTTTTTGAGTTTCTAGGAATGTATTATAGGGTGATTTGTGCTACGTGTTTTTGAGTTTTTTTTTTTTTTTTTTTTTTTTTTTGGATGCATTAGTAAAAATAAATGCTAAAATACAACATTTATTTATCGTAGTTATTATATAAAATTTTTGCACTTGCTTTTCTGTGATACTAATGGTTCGTTATTAGATTTTAGAAAAAATATTTTTTCAGAAAAAGTTGAAAAGTTTTTCTATAGATTTTTATTCTTTATTTTCAAATGGAATGTCTGGTTTATTTTGCATTTACTTTTTTTGTTTTCCCATGGAAAGTGTCTAGATATTAGATCTTACATATATCTTTTAAGATTAAGATAAATTTTAATGACCTTTTTATCATCTAATGTTATTTTTAAAAATTACTTAAACATTATAACATTAAAATGAATTTTAATAAAGTTTTTTTTTTTTATCATCATATGTTATTTTCTAGATATTACATAGATATTTTAACATGAAGATGAAATTTAAAGACAATTTTTACCATCTTATGTTATTAAAAATTACTTATACATTCCAACAATAAAATGAAATTTAATGACGATTTTTACCCTCCTTTGTTATTTTTAGAAACTATTTATACATTTTAGCATTAAAATGAAATTTAATAACAATTTTTATCATCTTATGTTTTTTTTTAGATATTACATAGATATTTTAACATTCAAATGAAATTTAATGACGATTCCTATCATTTTATGTTATTTTTTAGAAATTACTTACACATTATATCATTAAAATGAAATTTAATAACGATTTTTACCATATGTTGTTTTTTAAGTATTACGCATATATTTTAATATTAAGATGAAATTTAATGACGATTTTTACCATCTTTTGTTATTAAAAATTATTTATACATTATAAAATTAAAATGAGATTAACAATTTTTATCATTTTAAGTTATTTTTTAGAAATTACTTACACATTATAACATTAAAATGAAATTTAATGACGATTTTTACCATATGTTGTTTTTTAAATATTACACATATATTTTAATATTAAGATGAAATTTAATGACGATTTTTACCATCTTATGTTATTAAAAATTACTTATACATTATAACATTAAAATGAAATTTAATGACAATTTTTACCATCTTATATTATTTTTTAGATATTAAGTATATATTTTAACATCTTATATTATTTTCTAGATATTACATATATATAAAATTAAAATGGAATTTAATGACGATTTCTACCATTTTATATTATTTTTTTAGATATTACGTATATATTTTTTAACTTTAAAATAAAATTTTTAATTGAAAATGTTATGCTAATTTAAGGTCTCTATCCTGGATCCAAAATTTGAATTTTATATAAAAAAAATATGCGAGTTCAAATCATTCATTACGAATGTGGATTATAATTACTATAATTTATGAATAAATCAACAGGCTTATTGTGTGGGTGTTTTTGCTCTTTTCTTCATGTGAAGTTTAAATGTGAACCACTCCTTAAAAATATTCCGAGAAATTCATCTCATAAATAATAATGATTACTTACCGAAATTATATTTCTTGGAAGATATTTACGATAACATCAACAAATGTTCAATGTTTGCTGTGAGCTCAATTCGCATTTAAATAACCATTTCAATATTACTGAATGTTTTATGTGCATTTTAATTAAACTCCTGGGAAGTAAACATTATCGAATGCTCTCAAAATACAATAAAATGAATTTTCTTCAATAAATTATGAAATTAAATTTTTGTTTATATTCCTTTTTGAATTGTATTCAATGGAGAGACATTCTTTAAATTGAATTATTATCCCAGAAAAACCAAATATATAATTGAATTCTAAATGCATTAATTTTCAAGTATCTATTATTTCTTAAGTGTTTCTCTATTATTTGAGTTTAAAATTGTTTCTATATCTAAGCAAGAGATTTTATTTAATTTGAAGTATTTTCTGCATAAATCCAACATCTTGCGCATTTGGAGTACGATGTTGTGTTAATACACACATATAACATTGCTTTATAGAATATGCAAATTCCATTACTGATTTGTATTTTTATGAAATTATTTTGAAGTGTTTGTTGAATAAATTACTTATTTCCTTTTTTGATTAATTTTAAAAATAAACTACAAAAATTAACTTATGACTTTTGAGTTATTATGGGAAAAATATTTATACATAAATATGCATATGTAGTTTAAATTAATCTTAATATTGTAATATAACTTAATATCATTTAATTAATTAATCAATCAATTAATATTGCTGATTAAAAGGAATTCTTGTTTTTCATAAATGTAAAATTTTACTATGCCTACTATCAAACTGTAATGTTGCGACTAATACTCAGTGTCCAGCAATACGGGACGGATATCCCATGAGTAATCTACTCATGGATAGAGGGAAAGGGGAGCAGCTTTTGTTGGGATGGAGCATCCGCAGGTAGAAATCTGACTGGGTTCCGAGTCGCTGAAGAAGGAGGGCAGCGCCTTTTGAGAGGACTTTTAGGGGGATCGTATAGGAGAAAACCCGGAAAACTCTCACCAGGTAGTCTAACGAAGGAGGCAAGATGCTGAACATCACAAGCACCATCGAGTCTCCTCGTTTTTGAAACAGTGTTTACAACAGTGCTGCCAGCGGATTGACCCTTAGCCCTAACGTTCACCAGCGTTGCACTTTATCACTCAGCCAAGAGCCGGGCACTATCATACTAAATCTAAGTTTACCCATCATTTAATTTTATTGCTTTCTCATTTTTAAAATTCTTATTTTCTTTTAACTTATATTCACATTTTTTGTTGTAAACTCCTATCAACATATTAAACTGATCACTGAAATTGTATAAGTGAATATTGTATACTGAATTTTTTTTTCTATTTTCTTGTATTTCTTCCCAAATATGATTTATAATCCTTCGTGTCTCTCTTAACACAGTTCTATTCAGATAAATATTCTAAAGTTCATCTCTGTTCCTCTTTCTAAACTGAATTTATAGGCATCTCTAAGTTCGTGTCACCATCATTGTTTGTGACATACCCACCATCATTCCTAAACTGCAAAGGGGCAACACTTTTCTAGATACAGTGGCGCCATTTAGTGCGGTATAATAGTAGAACTTTTACTATTTTTTTTTTTTTTTCATAAAATAGTATAATATTAGAAGTAATGCTATTTTTTAGAAATGAATAAAATATAAATAATTTATTATTGCGCTTCTACATAAGTCTTCAATTTGTAAGACTTTGAGATTTATTTATGAATTACTTCTAAATTAATCCAGTCATATGCATGTATTTATACGCTTAGTAAAAAATAATTTTTACTTATAAAATTTCATTAGAAAATTATGTCATAATTCTTCATTTAAACGATTTGAATTATATTAAAGAATCACATTTGATAATACGATTAAGGTTTTAAAGTATATTCAAAATGATTTTAATTAATTCCTCAAGTTGTGCATTTCTATGCGTGGATAAATTTTCATATAGAATCTATTATCGATTAAAGTCAAGTCTTGAAGTAAAAATAAAAATTTGTACAGTTTACATTCATTTTCGAAACAAAGATAATTTCATTCAAAGGAAACATAATTTATCGTGTTTGAACGTATTAATTAGTTTATTCTTGTTAATGTTTTATAATCATAATTAGTAACTTAGTGATAACGTATGTAGTTAGCATGCAAAAGGGATCAACTTCAATTCCACTGGTGGCCTCCGTTGCAGTCACTGCTTTAAGAAACAAGACATTCGATGATTGTTATGTCTAATTCTCAGTGTCCTGCAGTGTGGAATGGATATCTTATGAATATTTTACTCATAGAAGTCTAAAGTTACTCTCTAGTAGAAGTTTAACTTTATTCCGAGTCGTTGAAGAATGTAGTGCTTCGGAGAGGACTTTAAGGGGAAATACCCCGCATTTTCGTATCATATGGGAGAAAACCCGGAAAACTCCCAATAGGTAATGCGACTCACGAGACAAGATGCTGAACATCCCAAACGCCACTGAGTTTCCTCTTTTTTGAAATAATGTCTACAGCAAAGCCGTCAGGAGGATTGAACCTCAGCCTAATGCTCATTAGAGGCGGACATCAAGATAAAAGCATTACAGTCACTGCTTTTAGAAATAAGAGATTCATGGAGTGCCACATCACGGAGGTGAGTTACTCCTATACAGTTTGGGAAAGATGTGGGTGAGAGAAGTCTCACTGGGTTCTGTGATGCTCTTACAGTCATATTTGACCAGGGACCTACGGCTTAAAATGGATTCCGAACCACTACAAATATCCATGGCTACCGCCGGAATTCGAACCCGATACCTGAGGTACCGAGAGCCATTCGGCATCAGGCATAGACAATGTGGTAAACAGTTCTTCCAATATATCTGGTTTCTGAATATCATTCCTTTATCAATCATCAGTTTGTTGTATACATGACCACGAGGCCCATTGATATGCAGGAAATAACTCCGCACTTTATAATAATGAGAAACAAAAAGCAAGAGACTGATTATAAAGAATTTTAATGACAGTATTTGTTAAAACAAACCACTTTTGTGAGTTCTAGGAACTACTTTAAAGACATTAAATATCATCTATTTTTTTATTAAAAATAAAAACCCCACGTTTTAAAGTATTACAAAAATACATCGCTATCTCTTTAACAGACAGGATAAATTTTTATGCTTACATACTGTGTACAAGAGGCGCACCCTAGCCATAAGTTATACGGCAGCAGTCGAACCAGATGTTGGTGCTGCTAGGATGACCTTGGTTCAAACCGCAGACATTGTATGGGCATTAAATGAGGCATGCAAGTATGGAAATGAGAGTAATTAAAACGATTGATGATGTATGATTACGAAAAGGAAATGCCTCTAATGTACTCTTAATGGACAGCGAAGTGTAATTTTTTACAGTGATCTAAATTTAAACGTGACGTCAAAAAGATTTATCTGGTTGTGATCGGACCAATGAAATTTTTTCAAATGCTTTTTGAATTTATTGTTTTTTTTTCGATGTGTTTGAAAAAATATACTGTTTTGTACGCGAATTGGTTCTTTTAAATCTTTTGATAATAAGATTTCGGGAAGAAGCCATATTTTTCAAGCATTTAGCTATATAGTAATTAACAGGGTTACATAAAAGGTTACAATAACAGGGTTACAATAATACAATTTTGAAGAAGCCACATTTTTCAAACTTTTACCCATATAGTAATTAACAAGGTTACATAATATTAATTTCGTAAAAATTTTAAGATCGTAGTAGAACAACTAAATATATGAACAATTTAATGAAAATTGTACATAAATTCAAATTTCGATTAAAAAATTGAGAATTTACATTTGCTATCGCAAAATTTTTATTTGGTAATTTTAATTATTATTTATAAAATATTATTTATTGAAATTTTTTACAACCTGGTTAGAAAAACATAATGAGTATTAAATTACGATTCTTATGATTTCAAAAAGAGTTAATATAAATTTGAAAATAGCTCCATTTCTAATTCCATTAATTTTTAAAAATTTATAATGGATTTTTTTGGTGTTAATAATTTTTATTTACTTAATGAACCAGTTTTTAAAGTACAATAACATTTATAAAATGGCATAAATTCTTTATGTTAATTTGTGTTGACAATTTTACTGTTGTATATGCACTAATGTATAAGACACATGTTTTGAAGAATAACAATTTTTCATAGTGTGTAGTTGCTTATATTTATTTTTTCAATCACTAATTTTTTAAATGTTTTATAAAATTGTATTTCTTGTGTAGGTGGAAATTAATTTCCACCTATTATTAAAATGTAATAAAATATTTAATTTTTCAAATCATAAAACAATACTAAGAAATACAATAACATACTTTTACGAATAATTAGAATAATAAGACAATAAGAGTAACTGTTTTCAGGTTCAGTAATTTTTGAAAAGTTTTAAGTGATTAATTTGAAATACGTATTTTTTAAATTTTAACTGGAATCAATAATTACACATTATGAAAAATTGTTGTTCATAAAAATATGTATCGTAGCACAAAATAAATCATTATTTTAATATTTTCTTTCTAAGCAAAGGAGATCAAGATTTATATATTTGATTTTTCTTAAATTTTTATCTTGAATGCAATTTTTATCTTACCAACATCTTAAATGAATTTATGGCTTTGTACTTTCAATTAAAATATAAAAATACACATTTCAAGTTAACCACTTAAAACTTTTCAAAAATTAGTGAATTTGAAGAGTTCCTTTTTTTTGTCTTGCTATTTTAATTATTCGTAAAAGTATGTTATTGGATTTCTTAGTATTGTTTTACGATTTCAAAAATAAAGTATTTTATCGCATTTCAATAATATTTGTAAATTAATTACTAGCTAAACAAATTTTTTAAAGGTTTTTGAGAGTAAAATTGTAATTCTAGTTTAGTTGGCAATAAATTTCCAAATATTAAAATAAATTATTATTATTATTTTTTTTTTTTTTTTTTGAAAGCATCAAGCAATATTAGGAAATTAAATAACATACTTTTACGGACAGTACGAATAATAAGAGTTACTGTTTTCAGATTCAATAATTTCTTAAAAGTTTTAAGTGATTAATTTGAAGCAAAGCCCACTTAATTTTTACATTTTAACTGGAAGTACTTGAAACTAACCATAAATTTATTAAAGATGTTGATAAAGATAAAATTGCATTCAATTTTCTACGTCATAATAAAAAACAAAGCAAAATCAATGAATATCTTTGCTTTAATAACATCATAGTCATAATTCCACGTTTCAATTTTAAAAAGAAAAATCGAACATAAATCTTGACCCAATTTTCTTACAAAGATAATATTAAAATAACGATTCCCTGAACCATTAAACAAATATTAGTTAAAATATTTTATTTAAGGATTCATAAGAACTTCTAAATCAAGCTTTGAAGCGATATTTACTTAAAGCGCTTATACTTTGACAGGAAATAGTTTTAAATGAAGATAAATATCAGATTTTTCAGAAGTACTTGATTTTTTTTATTAACAATTTCAAGTGTTTCAAAACGAAAATGAACTTGTAAGAGCTGTATTTACTTGTCTGATAACGATTTTTGTCAAATTGGTGAGTGGAAGAATTAAAAACGGACATTATTCAGATTTTTAGATGCTTATCAAGCATGATGAGACGATCCTTATTAGGAGCTAGTTAGACGGAAGGATGCTGGGTTTAGATTTCTTCTGCGACTTCTAATTTGTGTCGCTTTTTGGAGGAAATTACAAGTTGTAAGGACTTTTTTCTCTTTTTTTTTTTCTGACATCTTTTGTGCTTATTTATTTTCTTTGTTATGTCAGGAATTGTTGCTTTAGTTCGCTGTTAACAAGAGATACCGCTGTTTTTACTTTTTCAAGAAGACATACTTGAGGACCTTGAGTCGTTGTTAGAATGGATACAAAGTTTCTTTTAGTGCTTTTTTATATAAAAAATAAAAAAAAACCGGAAGAAAAGACGTTTTGATAGCATTGTAAATGTATTTTTTATTCACCGACAATTACTGACAAATCGGGTATTTTTGTACCTTTAATAAGGCAGTTTTAAGTTTTTGTGACACGTAATAATTTCAGTGAAATTTTTGTCCTCTCTGTGACCCAGTTTTATTAAACCTACTCATTTAGTTCGTATAGATAGTTAAGATAAGTATGAAATTAAATACAATGTATGCATGTTTAAAGCTACAGGAAATTATTATTATAATACCAGTAATTGGTACTATTTATTACTATTATAACCAGGTATTATATATTATTATATTTTTTTCTAATGCAGCTCTCAATTTATCATTAAGAAGCAAGATATGCACCGACGTTTCTCAGTTAGCACTATCCAGAGCTCACATTAGCTTGAAGATATGCACCATAACACTATCCTCACAACGCTCTGCGTTTATTTTAGACCAACGATTTAAAGTAAATTCCGAACATAAAAACATCCATGACACCAGCGGGACTCGAACCCGAAACGTTTTTTTCGAGCGCCAGCACTCGGCCATCATAATAATTTTGTTTATATTATACTTAATACTTAAGGAACATTACTTAAATGCATACTTAATATTTTTATAAATGATTACATACTTTAATACTGAATACTGATAATACTGAAATCCACTAACATTTTACGAATATATTACGGGCAAAAGAGATACTGCTTCCAGATTCAATGATGTTTTAAAAGTTTTAAGTGTTTAATTTGAAGTAACACTCACATAATTTTTATATTTTAATTGAAAATACTTGAAACTAACAATAAATTCATTAAAGATGTTGATAATGTAAAAATTTCATTAATTTTCTACTTCATAATAAAAATCGAAACAAAATCAACATACATATTTATTTAATAACATCACAGTGAGAGCTAATAATTCAACATTCAAATTTCGTGAAGAAAAATCAATTATAAATCTTGACCCAATTTTCTTACAAAGATAATATTAAAATAATGATTCCCTGAACCATTAAACAAATATTAGTTAAAATAGTTTATTTAATGATTCATAAGAACTTCTAAATCAAGCTTTGAAGCGATATTTACTTAAAGTGCTTATACTTTGACAGGAAATAATTTTAAATGAAGATAAATATCAGATTTTCAAAAGTACTTGATTTTTTTTTTATTAACAATTACAAGTGTTTCAAAACGAAAATGAACTTGTAAGAGCTGTTGTATTTACTTGTCTGATAACGATTTTTTTTCAAATTGGTGAGTGGAAGAATTAAAAACGGACATTATTCAGATTTTTAGATGCTTATCCAAGCATGATGAGACGATCCTTATTAGGAGCTAGTTAGACGGAAGGATGCTGGGTTTAGATTTCTTCCGCGACTTCTAATTTGTGTCGCTTTTTTGGAGGAAATTACAAGTTGTAAGGACTTTTTCTTTTTTTTTTTCTGTGACATCTTTTGTGCTTATTTATTTTCTTTGTTATGTCAGGAATTGTTGCTTTAGTTCACTTTAACAAGAGACCGCTGTTTTTAGTTTTTCAAGAAGACATACTTTTGAGGACCTTGAGTCGTTGTTAGAATGGATACAAAGTTTCTTTTAGTGCTTTTTTTTTTATATAAAAAAAAAAAAAAAAACCGGAAGAAAAGACGTTTTGATAGCATTGTAAATGTTTTTTTATCCAACAACTACTTACAAATCGGGTATTTTTGTACCTTTAATAAGGCAGTTAAAGTTTTGTGACACGTAATCATTTCAAGTGAAATATGCAAGTTCTGTCAGCTCAGTGACCTACTTTTATTAAGTATACTCATTTAGTTCGTTTAGATAGTTAAGGTAATTATGAAATTAAATGCAATATGTGCATATTTAAAGATGAAGAAAATTACTATTATAATACTTAATTGCTACTAATTGTTACTATCATAACCACATATTATATATTATTATATAACTGCTATAATTCAAATAATTGGTGGTAATATATAGTAATTGTTAACATGATTGTTATTAATATTTGTTGCAACTGGTAGACAGAATTTCTATCCACAGATCTATTTTAAATCCGAGGTAACTAATTTCCATAAACCACTACTAAAAATCCAGTAACATACTTTTTACGAATAATAAGAATAATATGAAAATAAGAATTGTTTTCAGATACAATAATTTTTAAAGTTTAAATTGATTAATTTGTAAAACTCAAGCATTTTTATATTTTAATTGGAAGTACTTGTGATTAGCCAGAAATTCATTAAAAATGGTGATGATGTAAAAATTGCAAGTAATTTTCTATTTCATAATAAAAATAAAAACAAATTGAACGAATATGTTGATTTAATAACATCATAGTGAGAACTGATAGTTCCATGTTTCTTTAAATTTTCTTAAGAAAAATCAATTATAAATCTTGACCTAATATACTTACAAAGTAAATGTTAAAATGATGACCCATTTATTATTATGATGATATATTTTTTATGAATAAAAATTTTTCCTGACGTGTAGTTATTGCATATATATATTTGTCACACTAATTCTTTAAATGTTTTTTGAAGACAAAATTGCGATTCTAATTTAGTTGGCAATTTAATTTCAAATATTATTAAACTGCAATACATTTTATTTTTGAAATCATAGAAATCCAATAACACTCTTTTACGAATAATTAGAATAATAAGAGTAACCGTTTTCAGATTCAATAATTTCTGAAAAGTTTTAAGTGAGTAATTTGAAGCAAAACTCACTTATTTTTATATTTTAAATGGAAGTACTTGAAGCTAATCATAAATTTAATAAAGATGTTGATATTCTATAAATTTCCTGTAATTTTCTACTTCGTTATAAAAATCAAAAACAAAATCATGTGAATTTGTTTGTTTAACAACAACATAGTGTTAATTCTACGTTTAAATTTTGTGAAAAAAATCAAATATAAATCTTGACTCAATTTTGCTTACAAAGAAAACATTAAAATAACGATTCCCAGAACCATTAAACAAATATTAGTTAAAATATTTTTATTTAATGTCTCATAAGAACTTCTAAATCAAGCTTTAAAGCGATATTTACTTAAAGTGCTTATACTTTGACAGGAAATAATTTTAAATGAAGATAAATATCAGATTTTCAGAAGTACTTGATGATTTTTTTTTTATTAACAATTACAAATGTTTCAAAAATGAAAATGAACTTGTAAGAGCTGTATTTACTTGTCTGATAACGACTTTTGTCAAATTGGTGAGTGTAAGAATTAAAAACGGACATTATTCAGATTTCTAGATGCATATCCAAGCATGATGAGACGATCCTTATTAGGAGCTAGTTAGACGGAAGGATGCTGAGTTTAGATTTCTTCTTCTGCGACTTCTAATTTGTGTCGCCTTTTTTGGAGGAAATTACAAGTTGTAAGGACTTTTTTTGCTTTTCTTTTTCTGTGACATCTTTTTGTGCTTATTTATTTTCTTTTGTTATGTCAGGAATTGTTGCTTTAGTTCGCTTTTAACAAGAGAGACCGCTTTTTGCAGTTTTTCGAGAAGACATACTTTTGAGGACCTTGAGTAGCTGTTAGAATGGGATACAAAGTTTCTTTTAGTACTTTTGTTGTTTTTATATAAAAATCAAAATAAACCGGAAGAAAAGACGTTTTGATGGCATTGTAAATGCTTTTTTATTCACCGACAATTACTGACAAATCGGGTATTTTTGTACCGTTAATAAGGCAGTTAAAGTTTTTGACACGTAATAATTCAGACTGAAGTATTTAAGTTTTGTCAGCACAGTGACCGAGTTTTTATTAAACCTACTCATTTAGTTCGTCTGGATAGTTAAGGTAAGTAGAAAATTAAATAAAATTTATACATATTTAAAGATACACAAAATTACTATAGTAATAATCTTAATTGGTAGTAATTTTTGCTATTGTAACCACTATTATAAGAAAGTATTTATGTATTATTATATTTTTCTAATGCAACTGGCAGTACAGAGACAGTTATCATTATGTCATGTGCAACGAATGCACCGACGTTACTCATTTAGCACTACCCAGGGGGCACGTGTAGCCTGAAGACAAGCTACGGACGCGGACCCCCACAACGCTTTGCGATTATTTTAGACCGGGACTACGTTTTAAAGTAGATACCGAACCACTACAAACATCCATGACACCCACAGGACTTGAACCCGAAACCTGTGATATCGAGCGCCAGAGCGCCAGCGCGCGCCAGCCACTCGGCTATCATAATAATTTTGTTTATATTATACTTAATACTTAAGGAACATTACTTAAACACAATACTTATTACTTGTTTTCGGATTCAATATTTTTTTAAAAGTATTAAGTGATTAATTTGAAGTAAAGCTCACTTATATTTTATATTTTAACTGGAAATACTTGAAGATAACCATAAATTCATTAAAGCTGTTGATAATCAAAAATTGCATGTAATTTTCTACTTCTATAATAAAAATCGAAACAAAAAAAAAAAAAACTAATATGTTTATTTCATCACATCACAGTGAGAACTGATAATTCTACGTTTAAATTTCGTGAAGAAAAATCAATTATAAATCTTTACCCAATTTGCTTACAAACAAAATATTAAAATGATGGTTCCCTGTACCATTAAGCAATTATTAGTTACAATATTTTATTTAATGATTCACAAGAACTTTTAAAACAATTTTGAAGCGATATTTACTTAAAGTGCTTATACTTTGACAGGAAATAATTTTAAATGAAGATAAATATCAGATTTTCAGAAGTACTTGATTTTTTTTTTTTTTATTAACAATTACAAGTGTTTCAAAAGAAAATGAACTTGTAAGAGCTGTTGTATTTACTTGTCTGATAACGATTTTTGTCAAATTGGTGAGTGTAAGAATTAAAAACGGACATTATTCAGATTTCTAGATGCTTATCCAAGCATGATGAAACGATCCTTATTAGGAGCTAGTTAGTCGGAAGGACGCTGAGTGTAGAATTCTTCTTCTGCGACTTCTAATTTGTGTCGCTTTTTGGAGGAAATTACAAGTTGTAAGGACTTTTTTTGCTTTTTTTTCTGTGACATCTTTTGTGCTTATTTACTTTCTTTGTTATGTCAGAAATGGCCGCTTTAGTTCGTTTTTAACAAGAGACACCGTTATTTGCAGTTTTCAAGAAGACATACTTGAGGACCTTGAGTGATTGTTAGAATGGATACAAAGTTTCTTTTAGTCCTTTTGTTGCTTTTTTTATATAAAAATCAAAATAAACCGGAAGAAAAGACGTTTCGATAGCATTGTAAATATATTTTTTTACCAACAACGACTTACAAATCGGGTATTTTTGTGTCTTTAATGAGACAGTTAAAATTTTGTGACACGTAATAATTACAGTGAAATTTTTAAGTTCTGCCCACTCATTGACCCAGCTCTATTGAACCTACTCCTTTAGTTCGCCTAGATAGTTAAGGTAATTATAAAATTAAATACAAATTATACATATCTAAAGATACAGAAAATTACTATTATAATATGAGTAATTGGTACTAATTATTACTATTATAACCAGATATTATATATTATTATATAACTGTTATAGTACGAGTAATTGGTGGTAATATATAGTAATTGTGATTAATATTAGTTGCAACTTGTAGACAGAATATCCACAGATCTATTTTAAACCTGAGTTAATTAATTTTCAAAATTATTAAAATGCAATAAAATATTTTATTTTTTAATTCATAAAAAGAGTGCTAAGAAATTCAATACAACATGCTTTGATGAATATTAAGATTAATAAGAGTTACTGTTTTCAGATTCAATCATTTTTGAAAATTTTTAAGTTTTTTTAATACTTTTAAAGTGCTTATACTTTGACAGGAAATAATTTTAAATGAAGATAAATATCAGCTTTTCAGAAGTACTTGATTTTCCTTTTTTTCTTATTAACAATTACAAGTGTTTCAAAAAGGAAAATTAACTTGTAAAGCTGTTGTATTTACTCGTCTGATAACGACTTTTGTCAAATTGGTGAGTAGAAGAATTAAAAACGGACATTATTCAGATTTCTAGATGCTTATCCAAGCATGATGAGACGATCCTTATTAGGAGCTAGTTAGTCGGAAGGACGCTGAGTTTAGATTTCTTCTTCTGCGACTTCTAATTTGTGTCACTTTTTGGAGGAAATTACAAGTTGTAAGGACTTTTTGCTTTTTTTTTTCTGTGACATGTGTTTATTTATTTTCTTTGTTATGTCAGGAATTATTGCTTTTAACGAGAGAGACCGCTGTTTTCAATTTTTCAAGAAGACATACTTGAGGACCTTGAGTACAATGGATACAAAGTTTTTTTTTTAGCGATTTTGTTTTTACATAAAAATCAAAATAAACAAGAAGAAAAGACGTTTTGATAGCATTGTAAATGTTTTTTTCACCGACAACTACTTAGAAATCAGTATTTTTGTACCTTTAATAAGGTAGTTAAAGTTTTTGTGACACGTAATAATTTCAAGTGAAATATTTAATTTCTGTCAGTGCAGTGACCCATATTTAATTAAACCTACTCATTTAATTCGTCTAAATAGTTAAGGTAATTATAAAATTAAGTGCAATTTATACGCTTTTAAACATGCAGAAAATTACTGTTGTAATAAGAGTAATTGGTAGTAATTATTACTATTATAAGAAGGTATTTATGTATATTTTTTTTTCTAATGTAGCTGGCAGTATAGAGACAGTTATCATTATGCCCATAAGCAAGGGCTGACCCGCTATTACTCATTTAGCATTACCCAGGAGACACGTGTTGCTTGAAGATATGAAACGGACATGAGTAACACTAATAGTAAGTGTAACACTGATAGTGTAACAGTAAGTAGAAGTAAGTGTAACACTGATAGTGTAAAGTGCAACACACTGATAGTGTAAGTAAGTGTAATACTAATGAGTAACACTGATAGTAATTATTACTGTTATAACCATTATTATAAGAGTTATTATTGATAGCCACTATAATACGAGTAATTGGTAGTAATATATGCCGTTTTGTTACTAATTCTCAGTGTCTGGCAGCTGTGAGCAAACACGCCAGGTGTAGTCTATTCGTACATGGAGGGTAAGGGAGCAGCGTCTGTTGTGATAGAGCTCTCGTAGGTAGAAGTCTGACTTGGCTGTGTGTCGTTGAAAAAGGAGGGCAGTGCCTTGGAGAACTACCCCGCATTTGCTGATCGTATGGAAGAAAACTCTGAAAACTCTCACCAGGTAGTCTGATTAATGAGGCAAGATGCTGAACATCACAAACGCCATCGAGCCTCATCGTTTTTGAAACAGCGTCTACAATAATGGACTGAACCTCAGCTCTAATGCTCATCAGCGGTTCCTTGCCACTGAGCCACGAGTTCATCTGGTAGTAATATATAGTAAACGTTAACAAGAGTAATATTAATATTTGTTGCAAATGGTAGACAGAATTTTTATCCTCAAATCTGTTTTAAACCTGAGATTGAAATCAGATATTGCATAAATACCTTTTATAGATGTTATACACATTATTAAATAATTCTTTTCACAAATTTCATTTTACAATTTTTCTCGCGAATAAAGAAAGCGAAGAGATGACCTTTATTATAGCATACAAATAATTACGTCAGTATTTAACAATTGATTAAAAAATATGCTTAATGCACCCAAAGTTATTGTACTGAGAGTAACCGATAAAAAAAAATTATTAATTATTATCAGTTGATTCAAAACAAAATTGCTATAAAATGGAATTTGGGTAAGCTAACTTACTATAAGAGATAACAAAGAGATGCCAAGGATTCAAGTCAAAAAGGGGTAAATGGGTAAAAGGCCATAGATTTGCCATGGTTTTTATCACAACTGTTGAAAATATACAACATTTAATCAAGCAATGATTTTGATTCTTATATAAAAAATTGTATTTAGAAAAATTTCCAGAATTTAAAGATTATCGTCTATAACAGGGGTCTCCAAACTTTCCAGCCTTAGGGCCATACTGTTCACTCCAGTAAGTACCAAGGGCCAAAACCGTTTTAATTTTTCTGCCATTGTCTATAATTTCTGGACTAGTCGCCGAGTACGCGCTCTGAGCGAGCATTCGCTTGCTAAATTCGCTGGTTCAATTACTACAATTACTTTTGTGTATCGATACGACCGTGACACTTGACGACATCTAGTGGCCAAAAGCGGGAATAGGTAGGTATAACTACCGAGGGTAACCGCTGGATGTTCACTAGTTTATAATATCAGTGGGATTCATTTCAATTATTTGTTAGTTGTTATGCTTAAGTTAAATTTTCCGCGTATTATCCTTGTCATTAAGATTTACCTAGCAAGTAAATAAAACCGAGTTATTATCATTCTGTGTTTTTATTATTCAACTTATTAAAGCAACAATAAGATATTCGCTGTCGCGGGCCGAATTGATGACACTGGCGGGCTGGATTTGGCCCGCGGGCCGTAGTTTGGAGACCCCCTGATCTGTAATATCAACTTCTCCTTTTCTTACTTAAGTTAAATCGTTTTTTTCTAACGTACCTTAACTTTTCCAATCAAATTTTAGCTACCAGCTACTCTTTTTTATGTCTGATTTTACTGTAATAAATTTATACTTCTGAGAATATTTTTTTTCCCTACATTGGTCGTTTAGATCTCATATACTGTTGTAATTCACAATAAAATACAGGAAGAACCTTTCCTTAAATTGTATTGCAATTGTATTTTGCAGGAAATTGAATTGATTTATAGCTCAGTAATGTATAAATAGACTTTTGTTGAAGTCTGCCAACTTCAATCAATAAGACTTCAACAAAAGTCTATAGGAATTGATGGTAAGTCCGTTTCCTACGTTTGATTCGAAAATCCGGCTATTTAATTTCCGCTATAAATCAATTGTTCCTTCACGATTTCTTTACTAACTTCTATGTTTCACAGTAGAATTAATTTAGTTCTTACAAATAACTCTAAACCTTTGCCCTACCTCTTGTTCTTTTTAATATCAATCTGTAAGAAATCATATAAATTTATATTAACAACATTTCGAGTAATATCCACCAATTACTATTAAGCTTTTATTTTATTTATCTTTATGCCTTTATTTTTAAACGAACCAATACTCTTTGATTATGTCTTAATGCTGCATCATTTTCTGGAAAAATTCTCAAAGTTTTCTATTTTTATAGAGAATCCACTTACTTTTATATTTACTCTCTTTATTGAATTGGAAATATGTGCATCTGTACGTTCTTCAATTTGTAAAGCATACAATGGAATTATTGGTGCTTTCTTTGTGACGCCTATTTTCTGTTAATTTGATTAGAGAAAAAAATCACCACCAATATATTTTTGAAGCTAAATGTTGAGGTTGATGGCATATTTGACTTCCTATAATTTGTGGTAAGAACATCCAAAAAGTAATCGTAATTTTTCATATCGATTTACCTAATTCTTGAGAATATGTAATAGAAATTTTTAATTTTCGTACATTTAAACTTCTGAGTTATGTTAATCTTATTTGTATTTCGGTTCTATTGTGCTTTGAGTAACAAATTTAAACATTCCTTTTAGTTCTGCATTCATTGCTCTTTGTGCTTGTTGAAATTGACCATCATGACTTGGTATATCATTTATTTCTTTTACCTGGTCAGTATCTTGATTAAATATCCGAAATGCACGTACTTGATTAATTGAATTCACAAAATGTTTGATTACGTTTTCTAAATACAGATGTTTATCAAAGTAATGGAAACATCTGTAAATAAAAGTGGCATTTAAGAATGCGCTTTGTAAGCATTAAATTGTTATCTTATCAACCAGTTTTTTTTAATACATCGAATATATATCATGGTAGTATGCTGTAGCTACAGTGAAGTTATATACGTCTTGATTTTTTTGTCACAAGTTTAAAATGTTAGACTTCACAGACGTTCAAAGAGCCCAGATTGTAGGAACCCGACTAGCTAGAGAAACTGTGACCGAAACATCCCAGCATTTAGGTGTTTCTAGAGGTACAATGTCTAAACTCATGACAGCATACACACAGAGTGGCAAGACAAGCTCGGAAAAGCAAAATAATGAAGCAGAAGATCAGTGAAAGAGACCGATGGGTATTGAAGAGAATTGTAGTACCCAAAAAGAAAACACTGCAACCAATGTGAAAGATGAACCCAATCAGCCTCTGGATTCTCCAGTGCCAATAATTACAGTTAGGAGACACCTTCATAAACATGGAATTTACGTCAGAACAGCAATTCCCGAAGCTAATTGTCCATCTGTTAATGCAAAACTTCGTCAAACCCGAAATCTGTGGCACCGAGTGCCAGAGCGCTAGCTACTCGGCCATCAGACCTCTTGTTCAAATGTAAGTCTCTAATCTCTATAATCTACTCCACAATGTAAGAACGTAGGAAACAGAGTTGGTGCGAAATCTTCCAGTCTCCCTGGAGAAAAGCAAGTCATTAACTCCCAGGACATTTTTTACATAGATGTTATTGAATTGTCATTCAAAAACGTTGCGTATGCCATTCAGTTCGATAGCATTTCAAGAAATAGTATAAAAATTAATTTCAAATTTTTGAAGTTTGCACAACAAACATCTTGAGCGAGTTTATTAAAAACTTTTAAAAAAAATATTAGTAAGAGTAATTTTTATTTAATAAATTATTTTATTCGTAATTTATATTATTTTTGTATTCTTTTAGTAATGTGCATTTCAAAAATAAATAGAAATTGACAATCAGTTATGATCATAATAAATATACGAGAAGACCGACTACGTGGCAACGTGAGCCGCTGGCGAGCATTAGGGTGGAGGTTCCATCCGTTGGCGCTTTTGTTGTAGACATTGGTTAAAAAACGAGGATACTCGATGCCGTTTGGGAGGTTCAGCATCTTGGACTGACTGGCGGGAGTTTTCCGGGTTTTCTCCCCATACGATAAGCAACCTCGGTGTACTTCTCTTTAAAGTTCTCCCGGAAGGTACTTCCCTCTTCCTTCAGCGTCACGGAGCCAAGTCAGATTTCTAACTACGGGTGCTCCATCACAACAAAAGCTGCCTCCTCCCATTTCCCTTTTTCCATGAGAACGCACGGGTTCTTGGACTTTTTCTAGATGTCGTTGTTTACCAAGTGGGATGGGAAATAAACAAACAAATATATGAGAAATTTAAAACAAATATTTATTTATTTATGGATTTATGAAAGTCAAAATAAATATATAAAAAAAATAGAAAAACTATTAAAAGGAAAATAATTAGCAACTTTGATAAAAATGGATAAGTATTATTTACTATTTATTCTTTTTTAATGCATTTCTAAAGACACTTATTAGAAAAGAATACAATCCTTAATATAGAAAAGAATAAACATCATTATGTGAATGATAATATTTATGAAAAATATTTGTTCGCATTTTTATAAAATTATTTTAAAAAGTTGTCGTAATGGAACTGAAATAAATTGCCATCTCTATAATAAATAAATTGGTTTCCATTTTCACTTACATTGGAGACTATCGTAATTCAAAATAAAAAAAGTCAGAAAGGAAGAAAAGGCACTACATTTTATTAACTCTCATAAAAAAGGATTTCAATATTTTGAATATTATAAATTGCTTTTGCATGCATAATCCACAATTAGAAAAAAAAAATGTAAGTAATAAATTTTAAAAGTTTGGAATAATTTATCACTCCTTTTTCTTAATTTAAAATGTATAACTTGGATATTTTAGTTAGATGGAATGTTTATAAAATTTAAGTCTTATTTTTATGTGAAAATTCCTTTTTTGAGCTATTTTGAAAACTGATAATGATCAAAGCCTTTCAATCATGATCACTTTGAAGACTAATTAGTTAAACATATTAATTATAAAATACGTACTTAATTTATTTAATTATATTACCTTCCTTTTTAAATATTTAATAGAAATGAACTCATAGTGTTTGATAATATCTCATTACACATGCTATCTGACTCATAATACTTGTAATGACAATGTTATGAAAAAAAAAAATTGTAATATGTTTAAATTCCCTAAAGATACCATTTCTCCAATTTAATAAAATGGCTTATAGTTTTCAAGGCAGTATCAAAGAAGGAATGAATTATTTTTTAGATGGAAGAAAATTAATTCGCTCAAGTTTATTAAATAAAAAAAATTATTTGAAAATAAAAAAAGATACTGTATATATTGTTAATTGTAACCGGGCTTCCTCCTATGCACTGCAAGAGCGCCCCCCTGTGCCGTTCAGGAGAAATGGTCAGTAGGCCTCGAGACTTTCACCGAGAGGAAGTGCAGCGCAACCGACGCTACCGCTGAGAAACATTTAGTACAGCGCTATCACGCTCTTCTGTTGAGAAACGTTTAGTTTGTAGTCTCTCATCCCGAGAGGAAATATATTCAGCACAACACTGCGTAACAGTTGTTTTACAGACTCTTAACCGGAGAGTTAGTATATTTCGCGCATCCAAAGGTATTTGAGTATCTTTATTTTGGCTTAGAAGTGGAATCCTTGTACGAATCTATACTTTATCTGTCTCTAAATTTGTTAAATATTTACTGTCTCTTAATTAATGTGTGGTGTTTGTGCTTGTGTAAAAAGCGGTGAGTTCTCCTACACGTGCCTCAAGTATCTCAAACCGACCCCACCCAGTTACATTCCAGCTGCACAACATACACACTACACAGTGATAAATTACTAATGAAATACTATTATGAAAATTACATATGAGTAAAAGGAGGAATTGTTAAAATAATATTCATTAGTACTTCTTTAATAAAACAAAATGCTATCACTTTTAAAAAGTTCACACCACTGCAGAATTTTTAATCTATACCAGGAAATATTAAAATATACGTAACCAACTATTTTCACATACAAAACATAAAAATAGGCTTAACTTGATAATTAATTATTCAGCTTCTTTTTTTTGATCTTACTTTTTTTTATTATCTTAGAATAAAAAAAACAACGATTACTTATATAACAAAAGATTTTGTTCTTTTACATTTTAGAAAAAGAAAAGAAAAGACAAAAATGTAAACGAAAATAAATGCTATTGTTTGTGAAAGGTTGTCGCTTTGAATAGACGTTCATATTTATCATTCACTAGAGATGAATAACTTTTGAAATAGTATTCTCGAAAAACTGATGTTTTACTTTTTTTACGATGTGAGCAAAGCAAAAATTTTATTTCTTGTAAGACTCAAAGATTCTTAAACATTTGTTAAATTATAAATTTTTTTCGTTTTAAAATTGATTATTTGATGTAGTTCTTAGATTTTATTCAAGTATTTGAATCATTTGTTAGAGAAGTAAATTATCTTTCCTACATTAGGAAAGAATGACATATTTAAATATTACATATTTGATTCATTAAAAGCTTTCCAATTTTTTTGAATTTTTAATTTTTTTTTATCTGGAACGAAAAAAAAATTAAGAATCGCGTAAAAATTAATTAAAAATTTTTTTTTATGAATCGTTTGCTCTCATTAGTATATTGTTAAATTTCTATTAAATTAATAATAACAAAAAAAAAAATATGCCATTCTAAGATTTTAAATAAACGATGTGTAACAGTGCTTCCTCCTACACACTGGCAAGAGCGCTCCCCTGTGGCGTTCAGGAGAAATGGTCAGTCGGCTTTCGAAACTCTCACCCGAGAGTTTTACAAAGTAATCATGTAAACGTTTAGTTTACAGTCTCTACCCCCCCCCCACACACCAGAGGAATTATACTTAAAGCAACCCAACCCTGTGTAGTAGTTGGCTTACAGACTCTCACCCGATAGGATGTATATGTCGCGCACACTGAGCGTACCTGAGTATCATGTTTTTAGCTTAGAAGAGAAATTCTCCACGAGTCTGTAATTATACGTCTTTAAATGTGTTAAATATTGTACGATTTCAATTGTATGCATGTGGTGTTTGTGCATGTATAAGTAAAGCTGTGTGTTTTTCAACTTGTACTTCAAGTATCTTACCACAACCCCACCCAGTTACAATCTGGTTGCCCAACCTGCCCACTACAATATGCAATTTTTTTTTATATTGTCCTTCATTTTCTGTGTGTAATGTAAATCGTACTAGGTTTGATTGTAATGAATTTTATAAATTCAAGCTTCCAATCTTTTTTATTTAATCTGTTTTCATTTTTCAGTTTTGAACTATAACTGATGAACATAATTTATTGAATGAATATGATTTAATGACATTTTTCTTTGTTTGTTTAAGATTCATGCGTTTTGTTTTTACATTAAATTCTAAATTTCATGGGTAACCTGTTTTATGAGCCCAAATTCAGAAAAAAAGTTTTTTTTAGATTTTTTTATTTATTTTACAAGAATTTTTTTTATCTTTAGCTTGAAGCTTGTGCAGTTGGATTGTAACTGGGTGTGGAAGGGTTGAGAAGGGTTTGAGAACTCACAGCTTTATTGACACACGCACAAACACCACACACTTACAGTTAACTACAGACATTTAAAGACATTTAATTATAGATTCGTGGAAGATTTCCATTTCTAAGCTGAAACCCGACATTCAGCTTATGCGCAGAATGCGCGAAATATACTTTCTCACCGAGCGAGAGTCTGTAGGCTAACTAATACGTAGAGTTGCTTTCAAAATATATCCTTTCGGGTGAGAGACTGTAAACTAAACGTTTTTCAACTGGAGCACAGGGCTGCGCTATGGTACATGTGCGAGGTACGTGCTTGAGAACTCACAGCTTTATTTACACATGCATAAACATCACACACATACAACTAACTACACACAATATTTAACACATTTAAATACATTTATTTATAGATTCGTGGAAGAATTGCATTTCGTAGCCGAAAACGCGATACTCAGGTACACGCGGAATGCGCGAAATATACTTTTCTATGGGTGAAAGTCTGTAGGCCAACTAATACTCAGAGTTGCGCTTAAAATATATCCTTTCGAGGGGAGAGACAGGAAACCAAACGTTTCTCAACTGGGAGCGTGGTTGCGGGTACTTCCTCTAGAGTGAGAGTCTCGAAGCCTATTGATCATTTCTCCTAAACGTGACAGGGGGCGCTTTTGGCAGTATGTAGGAGGAAGCACGATTTACAATATAACAGTAAAAATGATTCTAATGACAAAAAGATGAACATGGTGTAATGAATGAATTGATTTTTGCTCTATCTTTGTCAGCAGTATTTTTAAATTAACATAATTCGCTATTTTCAAAGTTTTTTTTTTTAACCTTTTATGTTAACAAATTTGTGACCGCACTAACCACACATTCACTAAATACTATGAAAGAAAACTATTGTTTTGTTTGCCACAGTGGGGCGCTCTTGCAGTGCGTAGGAGGAAGGACGATTACAGTTTCAATAATTTTTTTTATGAGTTTCATCTAATTTTCATGTTCATGTACTATGTGAAATATTAAAGATGTATTTTCATAATGAACTATTATGCTCTTTATGTGAACTACTATGAACTTATAATGAACACTAGTATTATTTAATAGTGAATTTTGTACACTGTAGGATTCAAAAGACTTTTCTATATAAATAGTTGTAAAAAACGCATTTAATATTTCTCATAAATAATCAAAATATTTTTCGTCTTCTTTGGGTAATTTTGTTTATTAGAAACGTGAAACAAAAATATCTGATATAAGTATGAGATACTTTATAATATAAATGAAATGAGATACTTTATAAGTGAAATCTAATACTTTTAGTGTAATATAACTATGCAGAATCCGGGAGACCTGCCATAATCAATACCCATCAATAAGATCCTTCATCTTTTTGGAAGAAAGGACCTTAGCAGAAAGGGCCGGGGACGCTTCTAAAGGGGGCCTAAGTGCTCTTCTTTGAATGCTTTCATAAAAGCTTTTATCCTGTCGCATCTCTGGCTGACACAATTAAATATTTATCACGAACAGAGGCCGGTCTCAGATGCCGGGAGTTACAAAAATGAATCCCGGTAAGGGTCTTGTGAGTATATTAAACCTCCCCTTTTTTTTGTTTATTGGTGAACTTCAATAAGTAATATTCTTTGAACATAAATAGAATAATTTAAAGAGCGTAGGTAAAGGTATCTTTAAATTTTTGTTAAGAAGATTTAAAGTATTTTATTATAATAAAATTTCCTTACAATAAATACAACTTTGTATTATTTTATTATTTTATAATTGATCCTGTTTGAGATAAATATTTAAAAATGACAGTGGTTTTCTGTTTAGTTTTTGAGATGATATATATTAAGTTAATTGTATGTTAGTATGAAACTTATTAAACTTATTATTATAATTTAATAAGTTCCTGATGGCCGAGTGACTAGCGCTGGGTGCATCAGGTTTCGGGCTCATGTCCCGACAGTGTCAGGGATGTTTGTAGTGGTTGGAATCCATTTTAAGCTGTAGGTCACGGTCTCATATGATTGCAACAGAGCCCAGTCAGACTTCTCATCCACATCATTCCCAAACTGTATAGGGGCAACTCAGCTCTAGGCATAGTGATGTGGTGTGGTGTAGTAATAGTAGTCATATTAGACAAGGACCTATGGTTTAAAGTGTATTCCGAACCACTACAGACATTCATGGCACCAAACCATCAGCGCCAGTCACTCGGCCATCAGACACCGAAATGTAATGTGGTTTTAATTAATTATAAATTAAGAGTTAAATTTAGTCAAAAGAATTGATTTCATAAAAAATAGGGTGACCCTAAATATCAACGGAAAAATATAGTCAGACATTTTTGAATTTAAGTGTTCTGTGTCATCTATATTTTTCCATTATGAAACCAATTTCTGCATTAATTATCAAAATACAAAAGAGATGATGATGATGATATGTGCATCAGAGTCAGTTAGACCATGTAAGAAAGGTTCCATAGATCTTGGCTCATAGAGTGTGATTGTGCCGTCATGGATGGTGTCATCCGTGTTTTACCTCCATCCATGTTATGTGCCATTCATGATTTTACCTTATGAAACAAACTTCTGCATTAATTATCAAAATACAAAAGAGATGATGATGATGATGATGATGATGATGATATGTTCATCAGGGTCAGTTAGACCTATCGTGTGAGAAAGGTCACTCGGTGAACCATAGATTTTGGACTTTTTTTGTCTTCACCACAATTTAAACGCCCCACCGGACGTCTGAGGGATTCACTGATATAAGGTATCTCAGGCCCTACCTAATATCTTAATTAAGAACACCTAACACTTAAAAAAGATGAATTAAAAGTGGTTTGGTCTTATTTTAAATTTAGAGAAAAAGAATTGATTTAATAAAAATATGGTGACTATATGATTTATGGATTTAATTGTTTAATTGTGTAATACCATATGATCTTAAGTGTTCTGTGTCATCCATGTTTTTCTATTATGAAACAAATTCCTGCATTAATTATCGAAAAACAGAAGAGATAATGATGATATGGGAATCAGAATCAGTTAGACGTATCATATAAGGAAGATCACTAGATTTTGGACTTTTTTGGTTTCGGTTACTAGGAGAGCCATAGTTTTTGGACTTTTGGTTCACACAGCAATTTAAACAAACATCCCTCCGAGCATTCACTCCTACAAGGTAGGTCAGTCCTCACCTAATATCTTAATTAAGGAGATTATGGGAAAAAAACCCCTATTGTAACTTGACGTTTCCGCAGTGTGCGGAAAGACTTGATACAAAGTTCGAAAGCATCAAAATCCTGCCAGCGAGGAGAATTTCGACTGCACCCAATTAATTCGCTCGTCTCTGCATTCGCTGCAGCACTTCTTTTCGAATCCACCCTTTGGCAGCATTGATTGAAGGAAATTCGGTGAGTGGAATTCTGAATGCCCGGAACATCCTCCCACACGCATTTAAGCGCGGGAGTGCGTGGGAGGGAGAGAATGGATGTGTCACTTCACAGTGTGTTAGTCCTGGCCAGACACTTAAATCTCTAAACGGTTCGTTTAGGGCTGCTTAATAGAGAGACGGAGTTGCGACTCCATTAAGTGGACTCCTATCTTGGGGTCGACCTTTCCTCAGATACACTCTTGAACATTAGGTCATGAATGAGGGATCCTTTAGGGCTTCAACAGGATGCGTTTCATTGTAAATAAAAGATTCGGAATTCTTATGAATGAGCTAAAAGGGTCTGTAAACGATACGCAAATTCAATTATGTTACCATCATGATTGATTGCATTTTGATTTTTCATCATCACACGTTACGTCACATCATTGCACATTAGACATAACGTTACCATTACCATGACGTTACGTCACATCATTGCACATTAATAAGGATTCTGACATGTAAGCGCATTTGAAATCACAGAAGTAACGAATGAGTACAAATATTTTTTTCTTATATTTAACATAGAATATGTTTTTACAGATGAATTAATCGAGATATGTCATTGTTGCTATGGTATTCGAATTGCCAACATTGATTTTGATGCCGAAAACAAAGGAATGAATTTAAGTATTTTTCCAAGAGACTGTAAAGCTTATTCAAATCATGTTCATCATCAGACGTTAAGTCACATTATTGCACATTAATAATCATGTTGACATGTACGCGCATTTGAAAATCCGAGAAGTAACGAATGAGTACAAATATTTAACATAGAATATGTTTTACAGATGAGTTAATTGAGATATGCTATTGTTGCTAAGGTATTCGAATTGCCAACATTGTTTGTGATGGCAAAAATAAAGGAATGAATTTAAATATTTTTTAAGAGATTGCAAGCATTACACAAATCATGCTACCATCATGTTCATCATAAGAGGGTCACATCATTGCACCTTAATAATCATGTCGACATGTAAAAGGATTTGAAATTCCGCTAAGTAACGAATGATTATACATATTTTCTTTTTTATATTTGACACAGAATAAGTTAATTAGATTAGCTAACTGATATCACTGTTGCCATGGTATTTGAATTACCAACATTGTTTGTGATGTTAAAAACAAATAAATAAATTTAAATATTTTTTAATTTACTTGAGAATTTCCTTTAAACACAGAATATGTTCTATAAATGGGTCAACTAAAATGACTATGATAGGTCCTATGATAATATATATGAATTGCGAAGATCAACTATGATGCCAAAAAAATAGTGTTTAATAAAATTATTTGTTACATTTTTTTAATGAGGTTTTAACATATATATATTTTGCAGATGAGCCAGTTGGCTTAAATGCATAGCATGCGTTTTAGACAAATTTATTGCAATATTTAGAATCTCCTCTAAATTTCGAAAAATAGCTCTTTTAAACTAACCATTGCGGAGCCACCACCAGCAGATTTGTATATTAAATATTTTATGCATTCAAAACCTCATCGTTTTTGAATTTATATGAACACACGAACACCTTTGTTGTGAAAAATTTCAAACTTGTTGATGTTCATTAAATTTTGTGTAGTATACAAATCTTAATATGAACCGTTTTTACCGATCATTAAAATAAAGCATATTTTATGCTCTCTTTATTTTATGTGTCAAATCTATTATCATAATGTTTTTTTGAAAAATTTACCAAGCTTGAAATTAATGTATACATATTAGCAAGAAGTCGACCATTTTTTAATTTAAATTAGTGAGTATATATATATATATATATATATTCGCATTCTACTTAATTCACCAATTTATTACTGGCTGTTACCTACCTATTCGCGGTTGCTCTTTGTGTATTATTATTTTGCGCTTCAAACGATACTGACATCTAGTAATTTATTCTCATCTGATTTTTATTATTTTTAGATTAATAACACCAGACGAGAAATATTGATTTATGAACATGTCAGATTAAGCTAAATATTTTACGTAAAAATTCCTGTTTTCTATAAAAATTAATAACTAATTTTTAAAACTTTTTTTGTACATTAATGAACTATGTGTTCCTTTTATATGTGCTTTAAAGCAATGAATCGATGTGCGATAATCAAAGAACTTTATTTTCAGAAAGTCTTTCAGAGATAACTTGTCGATATTTATTTGCAGAATTGAAGGATAACTGTCGTGTCGATATGTATTTATAAATAGTTTGTGCGTAGTAAGGTAGAATTAGAGGTAATCCTTATACATTTCATGTGCTGTAGCTTATATTTTATGTATGTATATTTGAATGGTATATTTGATTTATATATGTGCATTTCTATGTATGCATTATATATGCATATTTGAATTTGAAGTCTGAATGTATGATATAAGAAGTATGTATGTTGGGTAAAGTATGTGTATTATTGTCTGAATGAAGTATTTGTATGAATGAAGTATGTATATTGTGTATGAAGTATGTGTTTTATTGTTTTTGAATGAAGTGCGTGATTTATTGTTTGAATGAAGTATATGTTTTATTGTTTGATTGAAGTATGTATATTGAATGAAAGGCTCTAGCCTCTTTCGAATGCGAGTCGGATTTGATCAAGAAATGACCATTTCCTACGGACACAGACCCATCATCACAGCTGCGAATATGGGGATTGCGTTACTGACATCTTTGTGCGTTCTTTTAATTAGAGGATTTTTTCGAATCTTCTAAGTGCAGGTGGTCAAAGTGCGGTTTGCATTGCAGCTGGGTGGAGGTTTATGAAGATGGCTGGAGGATGACATGGGAAAATATATGAGGTCGCTTATTTATTGATGGAGGAGTGTACCGAAACTAAATTGAGTGGATTGGTGGCAATTAAATGATGAGCCATGTGTGCACAGATGTTTTGGTAAATGTCGTTTGGGCGGAAAGAATCGACCCTGACCTCCAAAAAACTAGCCGCTCTTTCGAACTGATTAAAGTTGGTATCAGGATGGGCGGTTGAAATTATAGGATGGACGGATTTTAAAATGAAACTCCAGCCAATAATGAATGAAGGGCGAGGAATATTGGTAAGAATAAAAACTTGATAATGACATCGAAGAAGTTCAGAGAGAGAGGAGATAAAGGTGAGACGTGAATTATGATCAAGAAGTAAAGAAATATGGAGATAGGGCGAAATGGAAAACTCATTGATGCTGAGCCCCGAACTCAGAGCCTTCTTGCGAGCGCAAAAAGGTGAAGAAGATCCCCTGGCAAAATAGATTTTGCAGGCAGCTTAAGAAGGCATTACCCTTTCTTAATGCCTCGACATTCATCAAGTCCAGCATATAGATGAAAAAAAAAAATCCTACTTGTACGTAATTTGAATTTTTCTTTTAGTAGGGTTTATTACGATGGCTAAAATGGCTAATAAATGCGAAAAGATGCTCGATTCGGGGTTCAGTGGTAATGTGCGCCGCTGGTGAGCATTAGGGCTGATGTTCAATTCGATAGCGGCATTGTTGTAGACACTGCTTCAAAAATGAGGAAATTTGATAGAGTTTGCGATGCTCAGCATCTTGCCTCATTAGTAGGACTACCTGGAGGGATTTTCTAGTTTTTCTCCCAAACGATACACAAATGCGTGGTAGTTCCCCCTAACATTCCTTCCGGAAGGTCTCCTGCTCTCCTTCATCACCTTCACGGATCCAAGTCAGACTTCTACTTACGGGTGATCCATCACAAGAGAAGCTATCCCCTTTCCCTCTTCCATGCGAACACACGGGTTCTTGGACTTTGTCTAGATGTTGCTGTCTACCAAGTAAGATGAGAATATATATATTCTTAACCATTTGGTATTATATATATATATATAAATTATAACATTTTCATACCTGCATTATATGTATATATATGTAAAAGCGCACTTAAGTTTTCGTACCTGCAGTTAATGTGTGGTATATGGTTATTGCGGAATGTGAATTATTATGGAATAGATTATTACGATTTAGAATTTTTGGGGACAATCGTGTTCTGTTCAGTTATTAGTTGATAGTTTTTATTTCATTTTTTAATAGGCAACACCACAAAACACAGTAAAATTCCACTATGTTAGGCAGCCTGACTTTTTAATATATACCATTTATATTCCTGTTATAATTACTATAGTTCCTCGTTTCTGAAAATAGTACCTGCAAATATGATGGTAAAATTCAAAAGTTTCAAACTAAATATTCTTGCATATTAGTCACAAGCGTTACTACTGAGTCTTTATTTTATATTAAAATTGACTTATTTCACAGTGGAATACCAAAAATTGAATTATTTATCAAAATTTTTAATATTATATTGTTGACATTTAACTGACTTTAAAAATTTAAACTTTAAAAAAAATATTATAAAAAATATTTCAACAACTAAAAAAGAAACTCATGACATGAAACTGCTTGATGTAAGTATTCCAGACATCTAAATACATCACAATATATGCTTAAACCCTATGGGAAAGCAATAAACACAAGAAAGTCTGTTTTTCACAAGTTATTTTCAAGAAAGATGATTGACTTTTCCCGAGTTTCTCGCATATATTTTTATTCCAAAACATTTTCAAATACTGTCAAAAGAGTATGAAATCTAACGAAAACCTTTGGGTAAAAATAAATGAAGAGGTTTTTAGAAGAATGGCATGATAAATTAATTTATACTGCAGGAAATTACACGAATGAATTCTTACAAATTTTAATAAATAAAAAATATTACTGAGTGAAGACTTAATTGAATTTAAAAAAATAATTTTTTCTACTATACATTTCAAAACGACTTCTATTAAATCAATATGATATTTTAGGCATGCAAAGATGATTATGGCAGTTAAAAATTCATAAATGCTTGGAAATATATGAAGAAAGAAAATATTCAAAGAAATATATTTTTTTAAATCTTTATCGTTTAAAAACTATCATTTTAAATTTTTTATCGTTTAAAAAATTAATCGTTAAAAATATCGTTTAAATTTTATATTTAAATTTAAAAAGTTTATCGTTTTATTAAATTTTGTTTAAAAATATTATTTAAAAAATTTTTATCATTTAAAAAAATTAATCGTTTAAAAGTTATCGTTTTCAAAAATTAATCGTTTGAAAAATTAATCATTTAAAAATATCGTTTAAATATTATATTTAAATTTAAAAAGCTTATCGTTTTTTTTAAATTTTTGTTTCAAACGATTCTTATTAGAGAACTATTTTTGCACTATGATAAAAAATATTTATCTTCTAAAAGATCAGCCTTCGAATAAATAAACACAGCACAATAGAAAAATTAAATGAAAGTTATTTATATTAAGATGTTTTTATTGAAAATGATAAGAAAGAGAAGACAATAAGATATGCAGATCAATCATCATTAAGTCTCAAAAATTATTTTGATAAACTCCAATCTTTAGAAGAATAATGAAGCAAAATATAAATGCATAAACAAAATTTACTGTAATTATATAGGAAGAAACTCTATTGTTAAAGGCTTACAGGCTCATTTTCAGGTATAAAACCTTAAAAATAAAAGTTCTTTCAGCATCATTATAATTAATCAACCTTATTTATTTCAGAATTCTGATAATAGGTAAAGCACCTGAACAATACTTTTTTAAACTAATGCACCATCATTTGAAATAGAAGTGTTATTACCACAAAATAAATATTTTTTACGCAATAGTATTTTAGCCATTTTTTAGAATTATAATAAAAAGAAACATCTGTGTTAATCATTACTTTTATTCATTTTTATTGAGAAAAAAAGTGTTTTTAAATAATTTTTCTGAACTGGGCATGCTATTGTTGAACTACTATTGTTATTGCTGATTTTAATAATAATTCATTAAAGTCAATTTATAAAAATAATAAAATTTAATATTTTATAATAAATGTACTTTTATAATTTAATTAAAAAACAAATTTTCTTAAGAACAGAGTCAAATATTTGATTTTAAAATAATAATAATAATAAGATATAATAAAAAATATTTATAATAAGAGTAATAAGATATAATAAAAATATTTATAATAAGAGTAATAAAAAATTTTAGTCGGCTGGATCGATATACAGGCTACCCATAAAATTTAGAATTTAAGAACAAAATTCATAATAGCAGTTTTAAACAAACAAACAAAGTAGAAGTAACAATAAATCATATTCAGACATTAGAGAGTTTTTGTATACCGTATTTTGGACGCCTGTTAACTTTTTCTCATCTCAGCGCGCATGCTCATAGGAAATTACGCATGCGTATCCGTAATAATGTTTCCTATGAGCATGCGCGCTAGGGAAAAAAGCTAACGGACGTCAAAATACGGTATGCAATAACTCTCTAATAAATTATGTTCGTTAGTTATCGTTCAAAACTGAAAAAAAAGAAAACACATTAAATGAAAATAAGAAAGTATAAAATTTCAAACGATTTTATAAAAAAAAAAAAAAAAAGAAAAAAACATGAAAAAAAATCCCTATAGAATTCCAAACAATTTTGTAAAAAGTACTTGAAAGAAATTAAAAAAAGATAAAATAAAACTGTAGAAAAGTTTAGAAAATTGTAGAAAGTGTAGAATTAGTTGTGTAGAAACTTTAGAATTTCAAGCTATTTTATAAAAATGCACGTGAAAAAAAATTTAATAAAAAAAACACGTTAAAAAATGTAACTAAACCACTAAGAATAGCTTGAAAAAAATTTAGAAAAATGATAAACCTTTAAGAAACGTTGAAAGTGGTTAAGGAAACCGTAAACTGATCAAAGACACGAGAAAAGTGATCAAGGAAATAAAAATTCTGTTCTCAAAATAATACTCATAATTTTATGAGTAAAAATAAAGAAATTGGTAAGTGTAGTAAAAAAAAAAAAAAGTGTTGGTAAGAAAAAAACACGTGGTTTACATTTTACAGAAATTTAAATTAGTTCTTAAGAAAAATTTCATTTACAAATCTGAAGTCAAATATTTTTTTATAAATATAAATTAAAAAAATTAGTTATAATAAATAATATTTAATGTGTTTTCCCTTTATGTAGTTAAAAAAAAAAGCTCAATAAAAAATTCCAAAAATATAAAATCTTTACTATAATGTTAGCTTAATAACTTTATTATTAATTAGCTTTATTATAATATTAGCTCTTTCGCTGTCATTTTAACCTTTTAAAATAATCTTAAAATATATTTGAACGAATTTAAATAAGTTAAGAATAATCTAATGATTTTATTATTTAAGTTTAGCTTTTTGCCTTAAATAGTTAACATTTAATTACATAACAGTCAGAATAAAAATAATTATAATTTAGCAGTATAACTATTAATAAATTTTTTTTAAACGTATAGTGTAAAAAATTAATATGATTTAACCAAACATTTTTTTTTTTGCTGAACTATTTTACAATAGTTAATAATTATTAAAAGTATTATTACTAGAGGAAGTAACTCTGCAATTTTCGAAGTACTTAAATAATTAACCAATAAATCTCAATAAGCTCTAACCAAATGAATACTTACCATTTAACTACAATTTTGCTCATTATTTAAATTAAGGTAAATAAATTATTTTGCTGCAATTCTGTTATATGAATCTAAATGGAACCATACTAAATTATTGAGAAATCTATTTCTAAGGCTTTCATTTGTAAATAATATTTAATTGCTGTTTGAAATATATAACAAAAAAAAAAAAAAAAAGATTATGCATAGTGTCTGCTTAGTTCAAAAAGTGAGTGATTTATTTAAGATATTTCGTCCAATTAGCAATATATAATTACTAGTAATTAGTAAGTAGTAAGTTCTTGAAAATTCGTGATTTTTGTGTGTCTAATCCTTAGTGTCCTGCAGTGGGGGACGGACATCCCATGAGCAATCTACTCATGGATGGTGGGAAAAGGCAGCTTCTGTTGTGATGGCGCATCCGTAGGTAGAAGTCTGACTTGGCTTCGTGTAACTGAAGGAGAGCAAAATGACTGTAGAGCGACGAACTAAATTACAGCTAAATTAGATGAAGATCTAAGATTTAAAGTGGATTTCGAACATCGACAAACATCCATGGCCCATCAGGACTCGAACTCGAAACCTGTGACACTGGGCCATTTTCTTCAATAAATTCAAAACCAATATTTTAAAAAGCTTTCAATATTTATAAGCTGATGATCAGAGCTTGAATGGCCGTGGACTAGAGCTCTGGCGCTCGGTTTCACAGGTTTCGGGTTCCCAGCGGTGCCATGGATGTTTATAATGATTCGGAATCCACTTTAAACTGTAGGTCCCGGTCTAACAGGATAGTAGAGTGTTGAGGGGGTATTGTTATTCCGCGTCCAAGCTTATCTTCCAGCTATACGCAGCTCCTGGGTAGTACTAAGTGAAGTAACGTCGGTGCAGCTCTTGTCTTAAGGCATCGAAGACAATTGTCTAATTGTTTTTGCCAGCTGCATTAAAACAAAAAAAAAAATAATAAGCTGATGATCAATAAGGCCAGGCTTATATAAAATTACAGATGTCTCCATTTACAAAATTAAATTTTTAAAAATCATTTTTTTCATTTTTTAAATCCATTAGCTTTATTTAAAAGATATTTTGAAATAATTTTTCCATTACCTCAAGCTTTAGTTTCTAAATGATTTTTCATATCTAAACTAATTCGTCCTAGCTGAGGCAAAATTGGATTACTGGATTGTTACTATAGCAGAAATATGTTGTTGTTGTTCTAATGTAGCTGGCAATACAGAGACAGTTAATCTTTATGCCATAAGCAAAGGCTGCCGCTATTACTCATTTAGCACTACGCAGGGGCACGTGTAGCTTGAAGATATGTCACGGATGCGAGTAACATTACCAATCTGCGGTGCAGAAGGTCAGAGTTCAGCCAATTGGAAATCAGGCCGTGTTTGAGATAGATGTGTTTTTTTTTTAGGAGTAGGGTTGTCATCCCAACACTCTACGATTTACTCTCTAAATGGATTCGAACCACTACAAACATCCATGATACCGCCAGGACTCAAACCTTAAACCTGTGGTATCCGAAAACCAGAGAGCTAGGCAGTCGGGCATTTTTGTTCAATAAATTCAAAAACAATATTTTAAAAAGTTTTCAACATTTATAAAGTGATGACCAATGAGGTCAGACATATACAAAATTGCAGATCTATGCATTTAAAAAATTACATCTAAATTTAATTTAATTGTAATTTTATTAGAATGTAATTACATTCTGAATTATTTTTTTTTACAGCCAATAATTTTCTTATTTAAAAGATATTTTGAAATAATTTTTCCATAACCCCCAAGGTCAAATTTCTAAACTTTTCTTCACATTGAAACTAATTCGTTCTTAGCCGAAACAAAATTGGATTACTAGATTGCTACAATAGAAGAAATACATATATATATATATTTTATAACCCCAATCCCATACAGGCCTACCCCATCCAGAACTTGGTGCTTTTCTGAAGTTCTGAAGGACCTTCTAATAATTTCGTTCAATTTCCATCCTTCCTCAAAAAATGAAATGGATTTTTAGATGGAATACTTCTTTTTTATTCTTAAAAATGAAGACACCAAGAACGTGCCTGTCATGCGATGGCAGACATCAGAGATGCAGGTTGGAAAACCAATTTCTTTCGTGCACCTTTGGGAATTTTATGTTATTGGCTAAGTAAATAAGCTGATTTTCTTCTTATTTTTTTAAATAGTATGTCATTAGTTTTGTTTTTCTTACTCACTCCTTTCGAAAAAGCTTCTTCTTTTGGACTCTAATGAGCTTTACTTCAAAATCGATGTGTGGAATCTTGCCAAAATGGCTGCATTTTGATTCGATTCGAAATATAGAAATTACAATTTTCTTAATAGAAAAATTAAATTAAGAGGAAAATTAATTAAAAGTGGCTTATTCATTGAGACAGTCTTGTTAATTAAAAATTCGATTAAAGCATTTTTAATTGAATGGTGTTTTTTTCCATAGACTTCAAATATTATCACCATAGCAAAAGAATATTGCATAATCATATATTAATTATAAAGAAATTGAAAAAAAAAAATTAATATATAGAATCTAAAATTAAAAACATTATAAATAAAAAAATGAATTAAGAAAATGTAAATTTTTTTTTTCCCGTGAGGAACTAATTTTATAAGTCTTTAGTTCTAAGTTTAGTTGTCTATTTACATTCTATATTCTATTATATATTCTAATTTTATTAATATATTCTTATAATTTTATTACTCTATTCTATATTATTTTCCCAAATTTTTATTAAAATATTTTATGTTTTAGAAAATACAAACAAACACACAAATCTAGAATAGAATATAAAATATCGGCTTAGAATATATTAATAAAATTATAGAAAATATTTTTCTCAAAAATAAAAGTCATCTTACAAATTGAAAAATAATTATAAAATATTCATAAACTTGATTTATTTTTAATTTCTAATTGATGCAACGTCAATTATTATTATGACATTTTAATAAAAAAATTTCAATACCATGAAGTTGCCAAAAATTGGAAATGTGAAATTCTTTAATTTAGAAATATACATTCAACATTTAATACCAGTTGATTTATAAAAAATGCATAATATTTAATTATCTAGAGCCAGAAATTTGTGTCTTTTGTATTTTTAAAACTTAAGAACTGTAAAACTTTATTATTTATTAAATAGTCAAAAATCACGAAAAAATTTTTAATAATTATTTTTTTTGTTGAAATAATAATCTTATTTATTTATTTTTGTTGGACTGCGTTTCTAAAAATCGTCTGCACAAGAATTACAAATGAAAATGACATCGTGGCTTTTCTTGCGTTCTTAATAACCTTTGTGATTCATAGTTCCTATACAATATGGATTTTTATTCTTCGATTTTGTAAACAAAAATAACTTAAAAATTTGAATGAATTACGAATTGATTACAAAAATTCTACAGAGATTAAAAGGGTAAGTTTTTTTAAGTTTTTATTATCTTTTATTCTTTTCAAGTGTTCTATTACCTAGGCCTAAAATTTTTTTCATTCTAAATTTCTTTATATTTGTATTTATCTTTTATTTTGACATAACGAAATATTGTTTATTATTTCTATCGCAATATTTTGATTAGTTTTAATCAAGTAAAATATATGCGAAAATACATATTTTTTAAATTAAATACTTGGCAAAATTGGTTTGTCTTTTCTTATTTAAAGATAATATTGTTATATTTCGATTAATATCTAAAATTTATGATGAGATTACAAATTGCTTTAAAAATTTACAGATTAAAAAGAGTAAGTTTTTTTAAAATTATTATCTTTTGTTCATCTGAAATGTTTTATTGTGTAGGCCTAAATTTTTTTTTCATTCTAAAATTTACATTTATATTTATTTTTCATTTTGGCATAATGAAATGTTTTTTATTATATCTACCGTAATATTTTGATAAGTTTTCATCAAGTAGAAATAGATGTGAGAAATACATATTTTTTAAAATTAAATATTTTGGCAAAAAATTGGTTTTGTCTTTAAAAATGATTATTACTGGTTAGTTATTTAAAAATGATATTGTTATGTTTTAGATTAATAAATACAAAGCATAATATCTAATTATATAGGGAAGAGATGTGTGTGTCTATTTTTGTTTTCTAAAACATAAATTCTGTAACACTTTTTTATTTGGTGCATAGCCAAAAATCGCGAAAAATATTTTTAGTAATTTTTTTATTTAAATAAAAATCTTATTCATTTATTTTGCTTAAATTGTGTAAAATCGTCTGCAAAGAATTATAAATGTTAAATGGCAGCGTAGCTCTTCGGGCGTTTTTATTCACCTTCGTGATTCACACTTTCTATTCAATAAAGATTTTTTTCGATTTTACAAAGAAATAACTCGTAAAAATTTGAATGAATTAGATTACAATTGCTTACAAAATTCTATAGAGATTAAACGAGTAAGTTTTTTTAGAGTTTTTACTGTCTTTTTTTTTTCGTCTCAAATGTTCCAATTATATAGGCCTAATTTTTTTCATTCTAAATTTATCTATAAGTAAACTTAAAAGTTAATATTAAATTATTAAAATTTAAATTAAATTATTAAAATATATAACTTATTTTTTATTCTAAATTTACATTTATCTTTTATTTTGATGTAATAATATATATTTCTAACTCAATATTTTGATAAGTTTTGTCCAATTAGAAATAGATGCAAAAATACATATCTTTTAAATTAAATATTTGACAAATTTGACTCTTTATTATTTAAAAATGAAAGTGCTGTGTTTTCGATTACTAAATACAAAAGTATAATATCTAATTATATGGAACAAGTGATTTGTGTCTGTTTATATTTTCTAAAACTTAAAAGTTAACGCTTTTTTATTTGGCGTTTAGCCAAAAATCACGAAAAATTTTTTATTAGGCATTTTTTTATTTAAATAAAAAATCTTAATTTTTAAGTTGTTAATTTGTGCTTCCAAAATCGTCTGCACAGGAATTACAAATGGGAAATGGCATCGTAGCTCTCCTTGCGTTCTTATTTACCTTCGTGATTTATAGTTGTATAGGAAATATGAATATGAATTTTTATTCTTCGCTTTTTACAAACAAATTAATATTTGAACGAATTTGATTACGGATTGCTTACAAAATTCGATAGAGATTAAAAGGGTAAGTTTTTTTAAAGTTTTTTACTATCTTTTGTTCATCTCAAATGCTCTATTATATATGCCTAAACATTTTTTTTTCATTCTAAATTCCTTTATATTTATATTTATCTTTTATTTTGACGTAATGAAATATTGCTTGTTATTTCCACCGCAATATTTTGATAAGTTTTGGTCAAATAGAAATAGAGACAAAAATACATATTTTTTAAATTAAATATTTGGAAAAATCAGTTTGTCTTTATTATTTAAAAATAATATTGTTATGCTTTCGATTAATAAATACAAAATATAATATCTAATTATATAAAGCAAGAGATTTGTGTGTCTGTATTTTCTAAAACTTAAAAATTGTAACACTTTTTTATTTTGTGAGTAGCCAAAAATGAAGAAATTTTTTTTAATAATTATTTTTTATTTAAATAAAAAATCTTATTATTATTTTTTTTTTTTTTTTTTGTTAACGTTGATTTTTTTGACATTAAATTTATCAAAAAAAAAAAAAAAAAAATGTACCAGTTCACCGATGTCAGACAACACCGGGACCATTTAATTACGAGGATGAATGCAAAAATTAAATGATTGCCAAAATAACATGATAGCATACGTGTCTTAGAAGCCAAATGAACGTTTACTAAATTATTGAAATTGTAATCGCGCATTAACACATTAGCGGCCTGATAGATAATGGCTAGCATTCTGGGCCTTTGGTGCTTCAGATTCGAATCCTGCGGTGGCATGGATGTTTATTAATAGTTCGGAATCCATGTTAAACTGTAGGTCCCTGTCTAATTAGCCCAAAGTGTGCACAAAATGACGGTAGAGCGACAAGCCAAACCCATACACCGGCACCACAGTCCCTGTGGCGTCCAGGAGAAATGGTCAGTAGCCTACGAAATTCTCACCCGAGAGGAAGCACAGCGCGACCCCTCGGCTCTGTTGAGGAACGTTTAGTTTAAAGTCTCTCACCCCGAGAGGAATATATTTAGCTTAAACCTTTGTATTAGCTAGCCTCATCCGGAAACGAAGTATATTTCACGCATACTGCGCGTAGCTGAGTATCGAATTTTCGGCTTAGAAGGGGACACTTTCCACGAATCCATAATTATATGTCTTTAAATGTGTTAAATATTATGTCTCTTATTGCATGTATGTGGTGTTTATGCATGTTTAAATAAAACTGTGAGTTTTCCAACCTGTTCCTTAAGTATCTCAACACAACCACACCCAGTTACGATCTGATTTCTCAACCTGCACCCTACAAAATGAAATAAAAATCTTACACTAAAATCCACTAAAATAACGATCCAAATTTAAAGATAATGATGCAAATTTAAATTAAAAGCATAAAGAACTTTAATGGTTTAAATAAAAAATGAAATAAAATAGTTACAATTAGTAAAATTCAAATCATTTTGTAATAAAATAAGTTATGATTTAAAATAATTTCAAAACAAAAATCGATGTAATATAATGAATAAAATTATGATTGCTATAATTAAATTTTTGGAATTTGATTACAGTATTCACTAATTTTTATCAATATTTATTAATAAAATTGGAACACCATGTAGGAATGTTCTTACATTTTTATTTAATTGCTAAGCTAGGAAATCATTTACAAACCCTTACTTTTGATGTTTTCCTCCATTGCGTTTATCTAAATTATAGCTTTGTATGCTTAAAATTACTTAATTATATAGGACACATATTTCTTCAGGCATTTTTCCTTTTTTATTTCTAAGAATCATTTTTGTAACTAAATAAAGAATTATAGAAAAAATTTTTTTTATATCTAATTGTTTTTGTCCCTGATCTACACATACAGAAATATACTGTCTTTCGATATTAATATTTGCTGTATAATTTTGCAAATGATATCTCTTTTTCATGTTTTATTTTTGTTTCTTGTTAAGATATAATTAAATAATTATTAAATGTTTATAATAATTATAAGTAATTAGTAATAATATAGATAAAAAATAACTATTATTTCATTGAATTTTTGGTAATAAATAATTATTTAGGGACTATTTTCAATTTATTATGAAGAATCATTTGTTTCAATTGTAATTTCATTGTAAAACGTCTATAAAATAGCTCAATAATTTTAAAAGCTTAGTTATTTTGGTAGAATTTTATAATAACTCAGGAGCATGGATTTTATTTTTATTTTTACACCTTTTTACTGTAGAAGCTTAACAAATAAAAATCGCTGTTTGTTACTATTTTGATGGTTAATTAGTCAAATCGCAAAATAGGGGATATTGGCATTTGGTGACTTTTGAGGTATCAACTGAGTGACAAGTCGCCAAATGAGATAACCAGGGTTGCTTGTATTGTTTGCAATTAACTTTACAGGTTTCGGGTTCGAGTCCCGGCGGTGCCATGGACGTTAGTGAATGGTTCGGAATCCACTTTAAAACGTAGGTCCTGGTCAAATATGACTATACAGCGGTGGGTGCAGATCTGACAACTTTACCTCGTATAAAGAAAAACATCTCCTGTCTCGAGATCTGCCAGCAGGAAGACGGCCTTGTCCCACCATGGGGCTGTTGCGCCACTGATGATGATGCTTAATCAAAAGTTATGAAAAATCATATACATTCTTTTTAATTAAAAAAATTAGGACAAAAATAATGAATTATCAAATTATCAAGTATTATAGCTATTAATGCTTTCTGATCAATGTATTATAACAATTAATGCTTTCAGATCAATGTATTATAACAATTAATGCTTTCAGATCAATGTATTATAATAATTAATGCTTTCAAATGAATGTATAATGCTTTCAAATCAGTGTTTTTTGGCATTAATGTTTTATTCCTTATAAGAGATGATATATATGATCATTTTATAATATATTGATTACTGTTTTTGGAATTTTCCCAAATCTCAAGTTTCATACTCCATTAAATTTTTCCTCAAAGAAAACTTACGAAATGCAAAAACATAATGATGTCTGCTCAAGCTAGACAAAACAATATTATATTAAAACTTCGTTGATTAATCACTTGCTTATTTCAAAACTTGTGTATGAATTAAAAGGAATTGGTTAAATGGTTTCCTAACTTTTTTTCGTATAATATGATTAATTGTCGTGTTAAAAAATCCGTCTGGTTGAATAAAGGCGAATACGTATTAAGAAACCTAAATTCATTAATATAATGCTGACCTCAAGTTATAAACCATTTACCATTTACCATTCTCTAGAGAATATAGTAACATTTATTCATTTAACTTAACAATTTGATTCGAGATCACGTAATTGAAAAGGCGTATTTAATTCGGAAAATACCTGGAAATTCAATTATATTTGAAAGATTATGTAAAGAGTATGGAGCAAGATTTATGCAAATCTTCATTCCTTAAACTCCCTGAAATGTTAGAATTGTTAGAGTTAAAGATTTCATTAGGAATTTAATTATTAGATTTACCAGTTTTCAATAGAAATATTTGGCGACGATGGAATTATATATATTTCAAAAGCTCTGTGTTGTCTGCATTTCAAAATTGGAAGATTTAAGTCTAATCTTTGATGTCTATAAATCTGTGGGAAAAGTATCGTATGCTTTCAAATGTTACTAAGATTAGTTTAGATACAGATATTACCAATTTTATTTATACTCTCCAGAAAATTAAATAAAAATAAATAAAAAAAATCAAACACCAATGTGGATTTCTTTGATTGGAACGAAATTTCATATAAAAATATCTTTTGATCCAACTAGCAAATTACTAAATTTTCGAACTGATCAATGTTAACAGGAGATTTAGAGCAACTGAGCATAATGATAAAAATAATTCCTAATTTAAAGTATATCTTCTATTCAAAGTTTATTATATCTTCTCTCTTTGACTGTATCAACACATCACATATGATTTCGTGCTCAATATAAACATATGCCAGAGGACACTTTATCGGACTAATGAAAACAGAGCGATCAAATTAATAAGTCACAGATCTATACTTCATTGGGTTGGAGTAATACAGGCATACTATGGCCGAATGGTTATAATAAGCTGATGGCCGGATGAGAAGCGCTCTGGTAACACAGGTTTCCTCGGTGCCCGACTTTCGGCGGTGCCATATATGTTTGCAGTGGTTCAGAATCCATTTTAAACTGTAAGTCTCGGTCTAACATGATTGTTGGGGGCTGACAATCCTAAAAACAAAGACACATAAAAGAAACATCTGCCAGCAAGCATTGGCCCACCATGGGGCTGTTGCGCCAATGCAGAAGAACACCACTATATGGACAAAAATGATTGAACCATAGAGACAAGAAGGCAATGACCGAATGTGAGAGCAGATGGATCGTCAGGGAGCTTTCACTCTTATTTTTCATTATCAACGATCCGACTGGAAACTGGGATATCCATGAACTCAAAGTATACTGATTGGCAACTAAAAGAATGGGGTCTGAGCACACAGTCCCTATTGAGTTGACTACGCATCACCTACACACATCGATAAGTACGTGTAAAGTGGTGTCCGACGTGAATGGTGTAATACTTTTTTTGTTGTGAAGTCCAGCTCCAAAATAAAGATATTCAGCGACGTTATGTCTGGTGACATACAGCAAGATAGCAGTGGGACACTTATCAGACATCGTCTGTCCCACAACCAGGCAACTGGGAGTTATTGTTTCAGTTGTCATTTTCTTGTTGCCGAACCCATTTGGTTGTTATCCGTAAGACTTACAGCAAAGCCAACGATATTCTACACCCTTTCTTTCCCAGCACCCCATACTCACATTAGAACACTATGTCTAATGTTAAGATGATAATTTCCACTGATTGTGTTCATGACTGTTAACACTTACTCGACTGTTGAATCTCCATATCTCTCTAATAGAGAATATCTTGATCTGAAGAGGAACCTCTAGTTGTTTTAGAATCTTGCAGATATAACTGGACGATTTGGGGAAAATTTAGTTCAGAAATCCTACGCAGGGACATCCATCAACACTATGATTTAATGCCATGTTAAGTATTAACTTGCATAATTTCCCGTTTGTGGGACAACGACTTATTGATTAGCTATTTATGTGTAGCTGAATATTATGAATATAGCGTTCAATTCATCTGAAATGTTATTCATTTTTTTAAAAACATATACACCACATCACGATTTTAGTTCAATTCGGATTTTTGATGATTCGTTTTTTCCTAGAGTATATGTACATATATTGACATTTAGAAAACAACTGAGAACAATTGAGTTATGAGTTTAAAAACTTTTCTTGTTAAAAAAATAGTAACGTATAAATGAATGGAATGAAATATATGTCTTTGGTTCGGAAATTTGAGGAACAATCCGAAACAAAACACAACACATTCACACACAAAAATTTACATACAATGCAAGAAGATAATATATACGTCTATCTGTCCAATGACTCTCAGACAAGTAACTTCTCACCATACATAAAAATAGAAGCAATCTCACGAGAATATTCTGTATAATAGAGTTAATGTGCATGAATATAATATATTGTAAAATCAACAGTGTTATTAATAAAGGATGAAAAATGAATGATATTGACACTATAATAATAATCAGAAGATTAAGGAAATAATTTAAAATTGGAATATAAATCGAAATTAATTCTGTTATAGAAAATCGAAATAAAATAAAGAATTTTACTTACAGAAAATCGGTTATTCGTAATATTGAATCTGAATTAATTAATATATATATATATATATATATATACAATTTTAGTATATATATTTATATTAATATATATAATTTATATATATATATATTTAATTATATAAGATATATATCAATTTATATATATATATATATAAATTAAATAATACTCATGGAAGATTGAACGCTGATTGAAAAAGAAATTTAAAGTACATTATACAGAAATCTACAGAAAGTTAATTATTCTTGATATTGAATCCAGATCATGTTTATAATTAAAGGATTTAAGGATTTAATATATATATATATATATATATATATATATATATATATATAGAAGATTGAAGCTTTATTGAAAAATGAATTTAAAGTGACTAATTATCTTTGAGTTAGAAAAGATGAAAAAAGTAAAACATAACAATGTTCTGAATATAATTAAATGGTTTTTTTAATTACTTCATAAAATACAAAATTTATCTAAACAGATAAAGGAAAATTATTTATTATTGACGAATTTTAATAGATAAATTAATTACGGAATTAATAACTGTTGAATTATTTTAATTAAATGATTTAATACCTAATTTGTAAACTGAAATGCACTAATATTCCATGTGTATTACTATTTAACTTTAATTCAAATACTGACATATTTTGCTAGAGTTTAAAAGGTCACATAATCTGTTGATAACAATAGTTTCAAATCACAATATTTGAGTAACTGTAAAGTGACTTAACAGTAATAACAGTGACTGTAAAGTAAATTTTAAGTTTAGTTATGTACATAAACACAATCCGTGCTTATAAATCGATTACTCTGAATCAGCTTTTTGTGTTATGAAAAGTAGAACAATGTCAGCTGGGAGTCGGTGCATTCCATTGTTCTTTGTTTTTGTTTGTTTATTACGCCATGAAAAGATTATTCCGGCGTTAACAGTTAATAAAGTGAGATTAATATAATTCAATAAATTGATTAAATTTCTTTATTTCTTTGAGCTTTTGCTTGAAAAATGTCAGAACATTTCTCTGAATAATTTAGATTCTGATTAACAAGATGACAAAGTTTTAATTCTGTTAGTAATCGTTAAAAATGGTTTAAACGAATATTGAACTTAACAAGTTTTATTTATTTTTCTCTGCAAGTGCAATAACGATTTGAATATATTAAATTATTTCTTTCTCTTTCTTTTTTTTTGTTTCTTATTAAGATATAATTAAATAATTAATAAATGTTTTTAATAGTTATTAGTAATTAATAATGATACAGGTAAACAAATGACTACCATTTCATTAAATGTTTAGTAAAAAAATATTTAGGGAAATAATCTCAATTTATTATTAAAAATCATTTGTTTCTATTGTGATTTCATTGTAAAAGCGTCTATAAAGTAGCTCAATAACTTTAAAAGCTTTGTTATTTTTGGTAGAATTTTATAATAACTAAGTAATATATATTTTTATTTTATTTTTACCCCTTTTTATTGTAGGAACTTAACAAATAAAAGACGTCGTTTGTTAATGTTTGATGGTTAATTAGGCCAAATCGCAAAATGTGAGCCGTTAGGGATTTGATGACTTTTGGTGGCACCAACTGAGAGATAAGTCGACAAATGAGGTAACCCAGGTTGCTTTTGTATTGTTTGCAATTCACTTTTCTTACAGTTGCAACCCGTCACTTGGCGGACTTGGCGAGAAGAATATTTGACGCCAAATCCCAACGACCCTGTTCTGTGATTTTACAGAAAAGAGACAAATATAAAAGGAATCACGTTGCCATTGATGAATTAGTTGTGTAGATGATTTTCTGATTTTCTTTTGATTAGTTCCGTTGCTTGAAAAATTGTTAGAGAATATCTCTCAAAATAATTCAGATTCTGATTAACCAGATGACAAAGTTTTAATTCTGTTAACAATCGTTTAAAATGGTTTAAAATGTAAACTTAACAAATTTTATTTAATATTGCAATAGTTCAATAGTGCAATAGCGATTTGAATATATTAAATTACTCCTTGACAATAACATTCATTTAATATGCGTCATTTAAAATTACACATCGGCTTCTAGACTTTAAAACCATTATTTTCATTGTAATCTCATTAATTCGTTAAATATTAAAGTGCATATTTATTGTTGTTTTAATAAGAGTTTTCATAAAAATAAAAAAGAATTTAATTAAGAAAATTCCGCATCATTTCAGAGAGCTTTGGTAAAAATTAAGAAAGGAATAATGTTTTAATATAAACGAAATATAAAAATGGCTGCTTTTTAATTAGCTAAATTAAATTTAACTGAAGAATGAAAAGTTCATATCGCCGTCAACATTTTTGTAGGAGGGCATATAAAATAATGACTTCGTTCTGAAAGAGGCATAGAATTACATAATTAATTCGAAAAATTCTTTAATTTTTCGTATCTTGCTAGAATGTACTAAATAGATTAAAAAAATATATTTTATAGCTGTTTGTAACTTGCATTTCTCTCCATTTAATTTGAGTAGAATTTGTTACATATTCACGCAACACAAGTTTTAATAGCAAAAATGTTTCGTTGTACTGTAATTTTTACTCTCCATTTCCTAAACTTTTCAAACTATTGATTGGTCTTTGAGTTTTTGTAGCATGAAAGCAAAAAAAAAAAAAGAAAAAAAAAAGAATGAGATAAAAAGACCCCAGAAATTGAAATGCGCTCCCCCTTTTTGAAGACGCTTAATAAGAAGTTCTAAAATGCGCATCAAAGAATAAAGGATTCGGGGTTCTATTCAATTGTCATTGTTACTAAATAGGATGACTTTTTATAAAATTTATTCCTTTGGTAATTAGCTTCATTAAAATTACAGGTTAAAAAATATTTTTATTGCATTAAAAAGCTAATAAGAACATTTCTACATTTTGGACATAAATATGTTTTCAGAGAAACAGATAAAAATATATCAATTTAAAAAGCAAATATTATGTAATTTTTTTTTAATTGATTTGTAGTAAATTATTATTATTTTTTAAATTTTGGTGATCATTTTTTTGATGATTTGTAGTAAATTATTATTATTCTTTTAGTTTTGGTGAAAATTTTTTGATGATTTGTACTAAATTATTATCATTTTAATTTTTGTGATCATTTTTTGATGATTTGCAGTAAATTATTATTATTTTTAAATTTTGATGACAATCTTTTAATGATTTGTAGTAAATTATTATTATTTTTTAAATTTTTATGATTTTAATTATTAAGTAAATTATTATTATTTTTTTATGTAATAATTATTATTTTAATTTTGCTGATCATTTTTTGATAATTTGAACTGAATTATTATTATTAGTTTATTTTGGTGAATATTTTTTGATGATTTGCAGTAAATTATTATTATTTTTTAATTTTGGAGATTATTTTTTGATGATTTGTAGTAAATTATTATTATTTAAATTTAGTGATCATTTTTTGATGAGTTGCTGTAAATTATTATTATTTTTAAGTTTTAATGATTCATTTTTTTAATCTTACAAATGAACGTAATAAATAGATTAAAAAAAGTGTTTTATAGGTTTTTATAACTTGCATTTCCCTCCATTTATTTTGAATAGATTCTGTGTTATATATACACGGAACACAAGTTTTAACAGGAAAACTGTTTCGTTGTACTTTTTTTTTTTTTTATCCCATTTCCTAAACTTTTCAAACTATTGATTGGTCTTTGAGTTTTTGTTGCGTGAAGAAATATAAAAAAAAAAAAAAACTGAGATAAAAAACCCCAGAATTCGAAATACCCCCCTTTTTTAGACGCTAAATAAGAAGTTCCAAAATGCGCATCAAAGAATAAAAGAAAAAATTACCTTTTAGCGGGCTACACATCAAAGACCTTTAAAATATATTAAAAGAAAGAGCCTCCTGTAGTCTTCGCTTTCTTTACAAAGACGAATTCAATTTAACGAAGTCGAACTATCTTCAAAATACAAGCGGTCGAATAATAATAATAAAAAGAGTAAAAAGTAAAAAAAAAAAATAAATACATTTTCCACCAGTTGGAAGATTTAGAGCTAAGCCTTGCCCAAAGGTTTTCTGACCTGCTTTTTTTTTCTATACACAGGGTTTTAGCTTCTTCCAGAAGCGAGAAAAATCAGACAGCGAAGACCTCTTTGTGTTTAGCTGTTCTGAGCGGGGTATTATGGGGGATTTCTTTCTCTCCAAGTCTTGCGATTCTTTTGTTTTCCAGAATGGGCTTTGTGTTAGCAAAAGCATCGAGATATTTCTATTATATTTTGTTTTTCCTTTCCAGAACGCCTTAGAAGAAAGCTATGATAAGATAATCTTTGAAATATCTCCCACTAATTTTGATTTGCTGAAAATAATGCCGCTTGTGTTGGTTTCACCTTTTCAAAATCTTTATGTTTACTGTAAAAGTGTTATCTAGTTGGAAGTTTTTATAAAACAATTCAGTTTTTCTTCTTCTTTTTGTGTTAAAGTAGCTTTTCATCTTTTTTTGTTCAGAAAAATTGAGTTCTTTTTTTTTTTTTTTATTTTTTTTTGCCCATGCTTACGGATATAAAATTGTCTTAAACAAAAGTTCCTTCCTTTGAGTAGAATTCGGGGTTCTATTCAATTGTCATCTCTACGGAATAGGTTGATTTTTTATAAATTTTATTCCTTTGATATTTAGCTTCATTAAAATTACAGATTAAAAATCTTTTATTGTATTCAAAAAGCTAAGAATTTTCTCTTTAGTTAACAACATTTCATACATTTTGGGCATAAATACTTTTTTGGAGTAACTAAAAAATTAAATCAATTTTAAAAATGGAAAAATTATGCAAATTTTTTTTTCATTGCGATTTGTTGTACATTGCTATTATTTAATTTTAATGATAATTTTTTGATGATTTGCAGTAAATTATTACTATTTTTTAAGTTTTAGTGATTCATTTTTTCATATCTTGCAAGTGAACTTACTAAATAGATTAAAAAATGTATTTTATAGCTTTTTGTAACTTTAATTCCTCCCATTTATTTTGAATAGATTTTGTTATATATTCAAGGAACACAAGTGTTAGTAGCAAAAATTTTCCGTTCTACTTTTTTATTCTTCATTTTTTAAACTTTTCAGACTATTGATGGGTCTTTGAGTTTTTGTTGCTTCAAGAAAAAAAAAATGAGATAAAAGACCCCAGAATTCGAAATGTCCCCTTTTTTTTATCAGAAGCTTAATAAGAAGTTCTAAAAATGCGCATCAAAGAATAAAAGTAAATATCCACTGGAGCGGGCTACACATCAAAGACCTTTAAAATATATTAAAAGAAAAGAGCCTCCTGTAGTCCGCTTTCTTTTCAAAGACGAATTCAATTTAACGAAGTCGAACCATCCTCAAAATACAAGCGGTCGTATAATAATAATAAAAAAAGTAAATAAATAAATTTCCCACCAGATGGAAGATTTAGAGCTAAGCCTTGCCCAAAGGTTTTCTGTCTTGCTTTTTTATACACACGGTTGTAGCTTCTTTCAGAAGCGAGAAAAATCAGACAGCGAAGACCTCTTTGTGTTTAGTTGTTCTGGCGCAGGGTATTATGGGGGATTTCTTTCTCTCCATGTACTGCGATTCTTTTATTTTCCAGAATGGGCAAAAGCATCGGGATATTTCTGCTTTTTTTTTTGTTTTTCCGTTCCAGAACGCCTTAGAAGAAAGCTAAGATAAAATAATCTCTGAAATATCTGCCACTAATTTTGATTTGCTGAAAATAACGACACTTGTGTTGTTTTTTTTCCTTCTTTACAAAAACTTTATCTTTACTGTAAAATGTTATGTAGTTTAAAGTTTTGATAAAATAATTCAGTTTTTCTTCTTCTTTTGTGTAAAGTAGCTTTTTATCTTTTGTTCACAAATTTGAGTTTTTTTTTTCCAATTTTAGTTTTGTTACTGTGCTAGTGATATAAAAATTGTCTTAAACAAAAGTTTCTTCCCTGAATAGATTCTGAGGTTCTGCTGAATTGTCATTGTTACTGTATAGGTTGTTTTTTTAAATTTTATTTCCTTCGATATTTAGCTTCATTAAAATTACAGGACAAAAAATCTTTTGGTTTATTAAAAAAGCAATATGAACTGTTCACATTAGTCAGCGACATCTTCCTACATTTTGTACACAAATACACTTTCAGAGAAACGCGAAGAAATTGCTCAATTTTGAACTGAAATATCATGCTTTTTTCATTGCGATTTGTAGTAAATTATTATTATTTTTAATTTTTGGTTATTCCGTTTTGACTAAATATATTAAAAAAATAGTATTTTATAGCTTTTTGCAACTTGCATATATCTCCCCAAGCCAAATCCTTATTAATAATTGATTGTAGTGTTAGGCTTTCTATAGTATTGAATCATTAAATTTTATGATTGTATGTTGAGCATTTTTTTTTTTTTTTGTATTTCATAACATTTTTCGCTGATTTTTTACGTTAAATTTATCAAAGTTAAAAAATATCAATTCACTGATATTGAGCTATATATTAACCTTATATTAATAATTTAATTACGAGGAAGAACCCAAAAAATGGAATGCATGCCAAAATAACATGATGGCATACGAGTACTAAAAAACGAAATGAACTTTTTACTAAATTATTAAAAATTGTAACCGGGATATCTCCTACACACTGGCAACAACACCTCCTGCGGCGTTCAGAAGAAATGATCAGTAGGCCATGAGATTCTCACCCGAGAGGAAGTACAGCGCAACCACGCACTTCTGTTGAGAAACGTTTAGTTTTTAGTCTCTCACCCCGAGAAAAATATATTAAGCCCAACCCTGTGTATTAGTTGGCCTACAGACACTCACCCGGAGAGAAAGTATATTCCTCGCATACTGCGCTTAGTTGAGTATCGGGTATTCGGCTTAGAAGTGGAATCCTTTTACGAATCTATAATTATCTGTCTTTAAATGTGTTTAATTGTTGTATGTCTCTAATTGTAAATGGGATGTTTGTGTGTGTGTCAATAAAGCCGTGAAATCTCCAATCTGTACCTCAAATATCTCAACCCAACCAAACCAGTTACAAACTGGCTGTTCAACTAATGCACACTACAAAATGAAATAAAAGCTTACACTAAAATCTACTAAAATGACGATGCAAATTTAACGATAATGATTCAAATTTAAATTTGAAGCATGAAAGAGTTTTAATGGTTAAATAAAAAATTAAATAAAATAGTTATAATAAGTAAAATTCAAATCACTCTTTAATTAGACATAATTATGATTCAAAACCATTTCAAAACAAGAATAAGTAAAATATAAGGAATAAAAATGTGATTCCATAATTAAATTTTCGAAATTTAGTTAATTTAGTTTGGTCCCAGCGGCACCATGAATGTTTGTGAGTGGTTCGGAATCCGCTTTAAAACGTAGGTCCCGGTCAAATATGACTGTGGAAAGCGGTGAGTGTAGATCTGAAAACCTTAACTCGTATAAAAGAAAAACATCTCCTGTCTCGAAATTTGTCAGCAGGCAGACGGCCTTGGCCCACCATGGGGCTTTTTGCGCCACTGATTATGATGCTTAATCAAAATTTATGGAAAAATCGTATACTTTCTTTTTAATTAAAAATAAGGATAAAAATAATGAGTTATCAAACTTATCAAGTATTATAGCAGTTAATGATTTCAGATCAATGTATTATAACAATTAATGCTTTCAGATCAATCTATTATAACAATTAATGTTTTCAAATAATATAATGCTTTCAAATCAATGTTTTTTGACATTAATGTTTTTACTCTTTATAAGAGATGATATATATGATCATTTTATAATATATTGATTATTGTCTTTTTGAATTTTCTAAATCTCAAGTTTCATACCCATTACATTTTTCCTCAAAGAAAACTTACGAAATGCAAAAACATAATGATGTCTTCTGAAGCTAGACAAAACAAATATTATATTAAAACTTCGTTGATTAATCACTTTGCTTATTTCAAAACTTATGTATGAATTAAAATGAATTGGTTAAATGGTTTCCTAACTTTTTTTCGTATAATTAGATTGATTGTCGTGTTAAAAAATCCGCCTGGTCGAATAAAGGCGAAATCCGTATTAAGAAATCTAAATTCATTAATATAATGCTGACCTCAAGTTATAAAACCATTTACCATTTGTCATTCTCTAGAGAATACAGCAACATTTATTCATTTAACTTAACAATTTGATTCGAGATCACGTAATTGCAAAGGCGTATTTAATTCGGAAAATACCAGGAAATTCAATTATATTTGAAAGATTATGTAAAAGAGTATGTGCAAGATTTATGCAAATCTTCCAAAAATTCCTTAAACTCCATGAAATGTTAGAATTGTTAGAGTTAAGGATTTCATTAGGAGTTTAATTATTAGATTTACCAATGTTCAATAGAAATATTTGGCGATGGAATTATATATATTTCAAAAGCTCTGTGTTGTCTGCATTTCAAAATTGGAAGATTTAAGCCTAATCTTTGATGTCTATAGATCTGTGGGAAAAGTATCGTGTGCTTTAAAATGTTACTAAGATTACTTTAGATACAGATATTACCAATTTTATTTATACTCTCCAAAAAATTAAAAATAAAAAAAAAAAAAAAAAAAACCAAGCACCAAGGTGGAATTCTCTGATTGGAATGAAATTTCATATAAAATATTTTTTTTTTCAACTTGCGAATTACTAAATGTTCACGGCTTATGAATAATAACCGGAGTTTCAGAGCAACTGAGCATTAGGATAAAAGAAATTATAAATTTGATATATCTTGCATTCAAATTTTATTATATCTTTTCTTTGACATGTGAGGGCTTGATACAGTCATATGATTTTCGTACTCAGTATAAACATATGTCAGATGACACTCAATCGGGCTAATGAAAGCACAGTGGTAAAATTAATAAATAAGATTTAAACACCATTTGGGTTGAAATAATACCACCATATTAACAAAAAAATGTTTGAATCATGGCAGAATACAGTGTGAAGAAGGCAGCAACCAACTGTTAGAGTCCCTGATCATCAAGGAACTTTCACTCTGATTTGTCATTATCAACGATTCGATTTGAAACTGGGGCATCCATGAGAGCAAAGATTACTGATAGACAACTCAAAGAAAGGGTTCTAAGTTATCGACTGCGTATCCCTATACACATCGACAAGTACGTGTAAAGTGGTGTTAGATGCGTTCGACGTGAAGGGAGTAAAAACAAATTTTTTTGTGAAGTTCTGCTCCAAAATAAGCCATGATGTTCAGCGACATTGTGTCTGAGACATACACCAAGACACCAGTGAGACACTTATCTGACTATCGTCTATCATACAACCTAATAACTGGAAGTTATTGTTTGGGTTGTCCTTTTCTTGTAACCGAACCCATTTGGTTGTCATCAGTGAGATCCTTACAGCAAGGCCACCGATACGTTACACCCTTCCTTACACAGCATCCTAGACTTACATTTCAACAAGATCATGACCAGCTGCACACGATAATAATTTTTAACTGATTGCGTTTATGCATGTTAACACTAACTGGACAATTGAATATCCATATCACTGTAATAGATCATATTTTGGTCTGAGGAGGAACCTCTAATTGTCTAATATAACTTTGATGATTCGGAGTGAAAATGGCTAGAAATCCAGCGCAAGGACATCCACCAACTCTATGAATCAATGCCATGTTGAATACTAACTTGCATAAGTGCCGATTGGGGAACAACGACTTATTTATTGGTTCATTATGCTTAGCTGAACCTCATGAATATAACATCAATTCCGCTGAAATTTTATTCGTTTCTTTTATACATATACATCACATCACCGATTTTCGTTCAATTCGGTTTCAGATGATTCGTTTTTTTTCTAGAGTATATGAAAAAAATATTGCCATTTAGAAAATGACTGAGCAATGAATTTAAAAAACATTTCATGTATAAAAATAATAACAATAAGAAATGCATGAATGAAATATATGTCTTTGAACCTTAAATTTGAGCAACAATCAGGGGCAACGCATAATGCATTCACATAAGAAATATTTACATACAATACAAGAAGATAATATATACGTCTATCTGCCCAATGGCTCTCAGACAAGTGGCTTCTCACCATACGTTAAAATCGAAGCAATCTCACGACAATATTTTGTTTAATAGAGATAATCATGAATATAATATATTGCAAAATCAACAGTGTTTTTAATAAATGATGAAAAAAAAAAAAAAGGAATATAATAATAATCAGAAAATTAAAAAGAAATAATTTATTACTGGAATATAAATCGAGATTAATTTAATTATAGAAGAGTTGAAACAGCCAGACTCGTGGCTCAGTGAAAACGCGCTCCGCTGGTGAGCATTAGAGCGGAGGTCCAATCCGCTGGCTGCTTTGTTGTAGACACTGTTTCAAAAAAACGTGGAGATTCGATGGAGTTTGGGATGTTCAGCATCTCGCCTCGTACGTCGGACTACTTGGTGGGGCCCCTTGAAAAGCTGACTACCCTTCTTAATCGGCGTGGCAGAGCCTTGTGTAAAGGAGCTTTTTTATCTTTTGTTCAGAAATTTGAGTTCTTTTTTTTTTTCTTATTTAATTTTTGCTACCCTTCAGGGATATAACATTGTCTTAAATAAAAGTTTCTTAGTTGAATAGGATTTGGAGTTCTATTGAATTGTTATTGTTACTGAATAGGTTGTTTTTATAAATTTTACACCTTTGATATTTAGCTTCATAAAAATTACAGGTTAAAAATATATGTTTTTTCCATTAAAAAGCCAATAAGAACTTTTCTCAGAAGTCAATTGATGTATTCTTACATTTTAGGTGAAAATACGTTTCAGGAGAAACACACAAAAAAATATCTCAATTTTAAAAAAAGACAAATCATGTAAACTTTTTTTCATTGCTATTTGTAGCAAATTATTATTATTTTTTTAATTTTGGTGATCCTTTTTTGATGAATAGTAGTAAATTATTATTATATTTCAAATTTTGGTGATAATCATTTTTTGATTTTTTTTTTTAGTAAATTATTATTATTTTTAATTTTGATGATCATGATATTAATGATTTGTAGTAAATTATAAATTTTTTTAATTTTGCGGATCATTTTTTGATGATTTGCAGAAAATTATAATTATTTTTTAATTTTGTGGTGATCACATTTTGATGATTTGTAGTAAATTAATGATATTTTTTTAATTTTGGTGATTCCGTTTTTCATATCTTGCAAGTTAACGTACTAAATAGATTAAAATAAAGTATTTTACAGTTTTTGTAACTTTGCATTTCCCTCTATTTATTTTGAGTAGAGTCTGTATTATATATTCACGGAACACAAGTTTTAACAGAAATACTTTTTTCTTTGTACTTTTTTATTCTCCATTACTTAAACTTTTCAAACTATTGATTGGTCTTTGAGTCTTGGTTACGTGAAGAAAAAGAATAAGATAAAAAACCCCAGAATTCGAAATTCCCCACTTTTTTTTAGAGCTTAATAAGAAGTTCTAAAATGCGCATCAAAGAATAAAAAATCCACTGGAACGGGCCACACATCAAAGACCTTTAAAATATATTAAAAGAAAGAGCCACCTGTAGTCTTCGCTTTTTTCAAAAGACGAATTTCAATTTAACGAAGTCGAACTATCCTCAAAATACAAGCTGTTCGAATAATAATAATAAAAAAAAGTAAAAAATAAAAATAAATAAATAAATTTCCCACCAGTTGGAAGATTTAGAGCTAAAAAGCCTTGCCCAAAAGGGTTTCTCTGTTACTTTATTTTTAATATACACGGTTGTAGCTTCTTCCAGAAGCGAGAAAAATCAGACAGCGAAGACCTCTTTGTGTTTAGCTGTCCTGGCGCGAAGGGTATTATGGGGGATTTCTTTCTCTCAAGTATTACGATTCTTTTGTTTTCAGAATGGGCTTTGTGTTAGCAAATGCGTCGGGATATTTCTGCTTGGTTTCTTCCTTTCCAGAACGCTTTAGAAGAAAGCCATGACAAAATAACCTTTGAAATATCTGCCACTAATTTTGATTTGCCGAAAATAACGCCAATGTTTTCTCTCTTTTTCAAAATCTTTATTTTTTACTGTAAAGTGTTATGTAGTTGGAAGTTTTGATAAAACAATTCTATTTTTCTTCTTTTTTTTTGTGTAAAGTGGCTTTTTATCTCTTGTTCACAAATTTGAGTTCTTTTTCAAATTCTATATTTGCTACTTTGCGAGGATATAAAATTGTCTTAAATAAAAATTTCTTCCTTGAATAGTATTCGGGGTTCTACTGAATTTTCACTGTTACTGAATAGGTTGAATTTTTATAAATTTTATTCCATTGATATTTAGCTTCATTATAATTACAGGATAAAAAAAATCTTTTTATTGTATTAAAAAAAGCCAATAACAACTTCTCTCTTTAGTCATCGACATCTTCATACATTTTGGACAGAAATACGTTTTCATAGTAACACACACACACAAAAACTCAATTTTAAAGTGGAAATATCATGTACATTTTTTCATTGCGTTTTTAGTAAATCATTATTATTTTTTTTTAATTTTGGTGATTATTTGCTGCTGATTCGTAGTAAATTATCACCTTTTTTTAATTTTTGTGTTGATAATTTTTTGAGGATTTTTAGCAAATTATTATTATTTTTTAAATTTTGGTGGTGATCATTTTTTTATGGTATATAATAAATTATTACCTTTTTTTTTTTTTAATTTTGGTAATTCAGTTTTTCTTATCTTGCAAGTGAACGTACTAGTTTGATAAAAAAAAAAAGTATCTTATACCTTTTGTAACTCGCATTTCTCACCATTTATTTTGAGTAGTAGATTCTGTTATATATTCACGGAACACAAGTTTTAATAGCAAAATTGTTTAGTTGTACTTTTCTTTATTCCATTTCTTAAACTTTTCAAACTATTGATTGGTCTTTGAGTTTTTGTTGCGTGGAGAAAAAAAATATCAGATAAAAGACACCAAATTCGAAATGCCCCCCCCTTCCTTTTTTTGATAAGAAGTTCTAAAATGCGCATTAAAGAATAAAAAAAAGAATCCACTGGAGCGGGCCACACATCAAAGACCTTTAAAATATATTAAAAAGAAAAGAGCCTCCTGTAGTCTTCGCTTTCTTTTCAAAGAAGAATTCAATTTAACGAAGTCGAACTATCCTCAAAACACAAGCGGTCGAATAATAATAATAAAAAAGAGTAAAAATAAAATAAATAAATAAATTTCCCACCAGTTTGAAGATTTTGAGTTAAGCCTTGCGCAAAAGGTTTTCTCTCTCGTCTTCTTCAGAAGTGAGAAAAATCAGACAGTGAAGACCTCTTTGTGTTTAGCTGTTCTGGCGCGGAGTATTATGGGGGATTTCTTTCTCTCTAAGTATTGCGATTCTTTTGTTTTCCGGAATGGGCTTTGTGTTAGCAAAAGCATCGGGATTTTTCTGCTTGTTTTTTTCTTTTTCCTTTCCATAACGCCTCAGAAGAATGGTATGATAAAATAATCTTTGAAATATCTGCCACTAATTTTGATTTGCTGCAAATAACGCCACTTGTTTTCTCTCCTTTTCAAAATCTTTATCTTTACTGTAAAGTGTTATGTAGTTGCAAGGTTTTTGATAAAACAATTCAGTTTTCTTCTTTTTTTGTTAAGTAGCTCTTGATTTTTTTGTTCACAAATTTGAGGTCTTTTTTTTAATTTTACTTTTAGCTTATTTTTTGGGATATACTAAATTGTCTTAAACAAAAGTTTCTTCTTCATTGAATAGGAATCGTGGTTCTATGTAATTGTTATTGTTACTGAATAGGTTGTTCTTTTACAAATTTCATTCCTTTGATATTTAGCTTCTTTAAAATTACTGGTTAAGGAATCTTTTCATTATACTAAAAAAGCCAATAAGAGCCTTTATCTAATTAGTCATTGATGTCTTCATAAATTTTCGACATAAATACGTTTTCAAAAAGAAACACACACAAAAAAATATATGAATTTTAAAATGGAAAAATCATGTAAATTTTTTTTCATGGCAATTTGAAGTAAATAATAACTATTTTTTTAAATTTTGGTATTCCTTTTTGATGATTTGTAGTAAATTATTATTTTTCTTAAAATTAGTAAATTAAAATTACTAATTAAAAATGTAGTAAATTATTATTATTTATTAAATTGTGAACATTTTTAATGATTCGTAGTAAATATTATTATTTTTAAATTTTAGTAATTATCTTTTGATGATTTGTAGTAAATTTATTGCTATTTTTAAATTTTGGTGATTCATTTTTCATACCTTGCAAGTGAACGTACTAAAGAGATTAAATTAGTATTTTATAGCATTTTTTAACTTGCATTTTTTCTTCATTTATTTTGAGTAGATTCTGTTATATATTCATGGAACGCAAGTTTTAATAGTGAAACTGTCTCCATGTACTTTTTTTATTCCATTTTTGAAATTTTCAAGCTATTGATTGCTCTTTGAGTTCTTGTTGCGTGAAGAAGCAAACAAAAAATAACATAAAAGACCTCAGAATTCAAGAAATGTCCCTCCCTCTTTTCTTCAGACGCTTAATAAGAAGCTCTAAAATGCGCATCAAAGAATAATAAAAAAAAAAAAAAATACCGCTGGAGCGGGCTACACATCAAAGACCTTTAAAATATATTAAAAAGAAAGAACCTCATGTAGTCTTCGCTTTCTTTTTAAAGACGAATTCAATTTAACGAAGTCGAACTATCCTCAAAATACTAGCGGTCGAATAATATAATAAAAAAGAGTAAAAAAAAAATAAATAAATAAATTTCCCACCAGTTGGAAGATTTAGAGCTAAGCCTTGCTCAAAGGTTTTCCCCCTTGCCTTTTTTATACACACGGTTTGTAGCTTCTTCAGAAGCGAGAAAAATCAGACAGCGAAGATCTCTTTGTGTTTAGCTGTTCTGGCGTGGGGTATTATGGGGGATTTCTTTCTTTCCATGTATTGCGATTCTTTTGTTTTCCAGAATGGGTTGTGTTAGAAAAGCATTTGGGATATTTCTGCTTGTTTTTCCTTTCCAGAACACCTCAGAAAAAAAGCTATGGTAAAATAATCTTTGAAATATCTGCCACTAATTTTGATTTGCTGAAAATAACGCCACTTTTTGTTGTTTTTCTCTCCTTTCAAAAATCTTTATCTTTAGTGTAAAGTGTTATGTTGTTCGAAATTTTGATAAAAACAATTCATTTTTTCTTCTTCTTTATATTTTTGTTCACAAATTTGAGATCTTTTTTTCCAATTTTATTTTTGCTATTATTCCAGGGATATAAAATTGTCTTAAACAAAGTTCCTTCCCTGAATAGGATTCAGGGTTCTATTGAAATGTCATTGTTACTGAATATGTGTTTTTATAAATTTTATTTCTTTGATAGTTAACTTGATTAAAATTATTGGATAAAAATGCTTTTTATTGCATTAAAAAGGTTTAACTTTTCTCATTAGTCATTTTCGTCTTCATGCATTTTGGACATAACTACGTTTTCGGTGAAACATTAAAAAAATAATCTCAATTTTGAAATGGAAAAATCATATAAATTTTTTTTTCATTGCGATTTGTAGTAAATTATTATTATTATTTTTTTAATTTTGGTGATATTTTTTTGATGATTTGTAGTAAATTATTATTATTTTTTTAATTTTGGTGGGGATCATTTTTTGATGATTTGTAGTAAATTATTATTTTCTGAATTTTGAAGGTGATCATTTTTTTATGATTTGTAGCAAATTATTACTATTTTTTTAATTTTGGTGATTCATTTTTTCATATCTTGCAAGTGAACGTACTAAATAGATTAAAAAAAGAATTTTATAACTTTTTGCAGCTTGCATTTCCCTCCATTTATTTTGATAGATTCTGTTTTATATTCACGGGACACAAGTTTTAATAGCAAAACTGTTTCGTTGTACTTTTTTTTTTATTCCATTACTCAAACTTTTCACACTATTGATTGGTCTTTGAATTTTTGTTGCGTGAAGAAATAAAAAAAAAAATGAGATAAAAAAAAAAAAGACCTCAGAATTCGAGAAATGCACCCACTTTTTTAAGATGCTAAATAAGAAGTTCTAAAATGCGCATCAAATAATAAAAAAAAGAATCCACTGGAGCGGGCTACACATCAAATACCTTTAAAATATATTAAAAGAAAGAGCCTCCTGTAGTCTTCGCTTTCTTTTCAAAGACGAATTCAATTTAACGAAGTCGAACTATCCTCAAAATACAAGCAGTCGAATAACAATAAAAAAAAAAAAAAGTAAAAAATAAAATAAATAAATAAATTTCCCACCAGTTGGAAGATTTAGAGCTAAGCCTTGCCCAAAGGTTTTTCTGTCTTGCTTTTTTATACACACGGTTGTAGCTTCTTTCAGAAGCGAGAAAAAAATCAGACAGTGAAGACCTCTTTGTGTTTAGCTGTTCTGGCGCGAGGGTATTATGGGGGATTTCTTTCTCTCAAGTATTGCGATTCATTTGTTTTTTCAGAATGGGCTTTGTGTTAGCAAAAGCATCGGGCTTGTTTTTTCTTTTTTCTTTCCAGAACTGAAAGAACTCAGAAGAAAGCTATGATAAAATAATCTTTGAAATATCTGCCACTAATTTTGATTTGCTGGCAATAACGCCATTTGTGTTGTTTTCAGAATCTTTATCTTTACTGTAAAGTGTTATGTAATTGGTGGTTTTGATAAAAAGAATTCAGTTTCTGTTCTTCTTTGTATAAAGTAGCTTTTTGTCTTTTGTTCAGAAATTTGAGTTCTTTTCTTTTTTCAAATTTTATTTTTGCTACTATGCTAGTGATATAAAATTGTTTTAAACAAAATTATTGTCTTACTTGAATAGTATTTGGGCTTCTATTGAATTGTCATTGTTACTGAATAGGTTGATTTCTTATAAATTTTATTCTTTGATATTTAGATTCATTGCAAATTACAGGTTAAAAAAAATCCTTTTGTTGTAATAAAAAAAAAGCCAATAGAAACTTTTGTCATTAGTCAATTGATGCCTTCATACATTTGGGACGTTAATAAGTTTTCGGAGAAAAAACAAAAAATATTTCAATTTTAAAATAGAAAAGCAATGTAAAATTTTTTTTTTATCACGAATTTATGGTAAATTATTATTGTTTTTTAACTTTGGGGATCATTTTTTGATGATTTGTAGCAAAATATTATTACTCTTTTAATTTTGGTAATAATTTTTTGATGATGTGTTGTAAATTATAATTATTTTTTTAAATTTTGGTGGTGATCATTTTTGATGATTTGCAGCAAATTATTTTTTATTTTTAATTTTGATGATCATTAATTTTATGATTTGTAGTATATTATTATTTTTAATTTTGGGGATCATTTTTTTATGCTTTGTAGTAAATTATTATTATTTTTATATTTTAGAGCTGATCAATTTTACATCATTTTAGTAAATTATTATTGTTATTTTATTTTAGTGATTATTTTTTGATGATTAACGGAAAATTATTATTATTATTTTTAATTTTGATGATCATATTTTAATGATTTGTCGTAAATTATTATTATTTTTAATTTTGGTAGTGATTTTTTTGATGATTTGTAGTAAATTATTACTATTTTTAAATTTTGGTGATTCCTTTTTTTTCATATCTTGCAAGTGAACTTACTAAATAAATTGAAAAAAAGCATTTATAGATTTTGCAACTTGCATTTATTTTGAGTAGATTCTGTATTATATAAAATATTCACGAAAACAAGTTTTAATAGCAAAACTGTTTCGTTGCACTTTTTTTTCCATTTCTTAAACGTTTCAAACTATTGATTGGTCTTTGAATTTGTGTTGCGTGAATATTGTGTTCAATGGTGTTTGTGATGTTCGGCATCTTTCCTTTTGCTTCGGACTACCTGATGGGAATGTTCTGGGTGTTCTCCTATACGATACGCAAATGCGAGGTGGTTCACCCTTGAAAATGGGAATGCCCTTCTTAATCAGCGTCGCGGAAAGTCAGACTTCTACCTACTTGTGCTCCATCACAACAGAAGCTGCCGTCTCTTTCCATCTTTCCACAAGACCATGCAGATTCTTGGAATTGGTGTAGAAGTTGCTGTTTACCAAGGGGGGGGATAAGAAACAACAGATTTGAAACAATTTAATTTTAAGAAGAAGAATTTTACTTACATAAAATCTGTTATTCATGATATTGAATCAAATCCTAGTGAAAGTTAAGTGTTAAATCATTTAATTAATGTATATATATATTATGCATACAGAAAATTAAACATTTATTGAAAAAAAGAAATTTGAAGTTCAATATATAGCAGCAGGAATCTTTTCAATTAGAAAAGATAGAAATGTACAACATAATATTGTTCTGAATATAATTAAATAATTTTTTAAATCACTTCATAAAATGGATAGTGAAATTGCAAAAGCTATCTAAACAGATAAAGGCAAATTATTTATTATTGTCAAATAATATATATATATATATATATATATATATATATATTAATTAGTGAGGAATAACTGTTGAATTATTTTAATTAATTGATTTAATACCTAATTTGTAAACTGAAATGCACTCATGTTTCACGTGTTACTATTTAACTTTGATTCAAATACTGACATATTTTTGCTACAAGTTTAAAGGTCACATAATTTGCTGACAACAATAGTTTCAAATCACAATATTTGAGTACTTCTAATAACAATGACTGTAAAGTAAATTTTTAAGTTAAGCTATGTGCATAAACACAATCCGGCTTATAAATCGATTACTCGAATCAGCTTTTGTGTTATGAAAAGTAGAACAATGTCAGCCTGGAGTCGGTGCATTCCATTGTTCTTTATTTTGTTTGTTTATTATGCCATGAAAAGATTATTTCGGCATTAACAGTTAATAAAGAGACATTAATATAATTAAATAAATTGATTAAATTTCTTTATTTCTTTGTGAGTCAAATGGTTGAAAAATTATTAGAGAACATCTCTCTGAAAAATTTAGTTTCTGATTATCAAGATGACAAAGTTTTAATTCTGTTAACAATTGTCAAAATGGTTTAAAGGATATTTGAACTTTACAAATTTTATTTTCTTTTTTTCTGCAAGTTATGTATTAAATTATTTATTAGCAATAACTTTCTATTAAAATGTGTCATTTAAAATTACACATTGACTTCCTAGATTTGAAAACCGTTATTTAATATTTAATCTCATTAATTCATTAAAACTAAGAGTGCATATTTATTGTTGTTTAAATAAAAGTTTGTCTCATAAAAATAAAAAGAATTTAATTAAAAAAATTCCTCACCATTTCAGAGAGTTTTAGTATAAAATTACGAAAGGAATAATCTTTTAATCTAAACGAAATATAAAAATGGGTGCTTTTAATTAGCCAAATTAAATTTCACTAAAGAATGAAAGTTGATATCGCCGGCAACATTTTTGTAGGAGGGCATATAAAATAATGACTTCGTTCTTGAAGAGGCATAGAATTACATAATTAATTTCGAAAAATTCTTTAATTTTTCATATCTTGCTAGCGAATGTACTAAATACATTAAAAAAACAGTATTTTATAGCTTTTTGTAACGAATTTATTTTCAGTAGATTCTGTTATATATTCACGGAACACAAGTTTTAGTAGGAAAATTGTTCCCCTGTACATTTTATTCTCCATTTTTAAACTTTTCAAACTATTGATTGGTCTTTGAGTTTTTGTTGATCCCCCCCCTCTCCCTCCCACTTTTTTTAGACGATTAATAACAATAAAATAAATATTAGTTCTAAAATACGCTCCAAAGAATAAAGGATTCGGGGTTCACAAAAAAAAATCTCAATTTTAAAATGGAAACATCATGTAATTTTTTCGTTGCGACTTTTCGTAAGTGCTTGTAGATAATTTTTGATGATTTGCAGTAAATTATTATTATTTTTAATTTTTGGTGATCAGTTTTTAATGATTTGTAGTAAATTATTATTATTTTTAATTTTTATGATAATTTTTTAATAATTTATAGTAAATTATTATTATTTTTAATTTTGGAGATCAATTTTTGATGTTTTTATAGTATATTATTAATATTTTTAAAATTTGGGTGATCTTTTTTAAATCTTACATGTGAACGTACTGAATAGATTAAAAAAAGTATTTTATACCTTTTGTAATTTGCATTTCTCTCAATATATTTTGAGTAGATTTTATGTTACGTATTCAAAGGAACACAATTTTTAACAGAAAAACTGTTTCGTTGTACTTTTTTTTCCATTTCTTCACTTTCAAACTATTGATTGGTCTTTAAGTTTTTGTTGTGTGAAAAAAAAAAAAAAAAATGAGATAAATGGCTTCAGAATTCGAAATGCATCCTTCTTTTCTTAGACGCTTAATAAGAAGTTCTAAAAGACGAATTCAATTTAATGTAGTCGAACTATCCTCAAAATATACGCAGTCGAATAATAATAATAAAAAAAATTAAAAAAATAAAATAAAATAAATAAATAAATTTCCCACCAGTTGGAAGATTTAGAGCTAAGCCTTGCCCAAAGGGTTTTTGTGTTATTATTTTTTTTTTTTTTTTTTTTACACGCGGTTGTAGCTTCTTTCAGAAGCGAGAAAAATCAGACAGCGAAGACCTCTTTGTGTTTAGCTGTTCTGGCGCGGGGTATTATGGGGGATTTCTTTCTCTCCAAGTCTTGCAATTCTTTTGCTTTCCGGAATGGGCTTTGTGTTAGCAAAAGCATCGGGATATTTCTGCTTCTTTTTTTTTTTTTTTTTCTTTCTAGGACGCATTAGAAGAAAGCTATGATAAAATAATCTTTGAAATATCTGCCACTAATTTTGATTTGCTGAAAATAACTCCTTTTTTTTTTTTGTTTTTTCTCTCCTTTTCAAAATTGTTGTCTTTACTGCAAAAGTGTTGTGTAGTTGGAAGTTTTGATAAAACAATTCAGTTTTTCTTCTTCTTTGTGTAAAGTAGCTTTTTTCTTTTGTGCAGAAATTTGAGCTCTTTTTTTAAAATTTTATTTTGCTGCTATGCCAGGGATATAAAATTGTCTTAAAACAAAAGTTCTTTCCTTTGAATAGGATTCGGAGTTCTATTGAATTGTCATTGTTACTGAATAGTTTGTTTTTTATAAATTTTATTGTTTTTAATATTTAGCTTCATTATAATTACGGACCAAAAATATTTTTTATTGTATTAAAAAAGCCGATAAGAACTTTTCTCATTAGTAATTGACGCCTTCATACAGTCTGGACATAAATACATTTTCGTTGAAACATAAAAAAAAAAAAATATGACAAAAAATATGACTTTTAAATATTCATTAATGTTTGAGTTCGCTTGGCTGTATGAGATGCTAAAACTGATTCTGGCGATTTTTGAAATGTCTCAATTAATTGAGAAAAGAACATGCATTAAATTTTGTTTGTGGAAATATAGAATGTTGCAGAAGGTGTTAGGTGAGCATTACTATATCGGAAAGAAATGTTTAGAAGTAGTATAAACGTTTCAAAGAAGGCAGAGAACGCGTTGAAGAGGAAGAGCCCCTGGTTGACCATTAACCATAATCAACAACGCTCACTTCCAAAAAATAAAAAAGATTTGATAAAAATTTGTTGCAAACCGTTGATTAACAATGAGAGACCTCACTGATGAGGTTGGAGTTTTAAAAGGATCGGTCAATTTCTATTTTGGGCCTCAAACGCGTCAAATCTCGATTATTACCTAAAACAGTGAATGCGGCAGATCACACTGCATTGATTCTTTGTGACCTTTTCAAAAATGAAACCCATATCGTTCCACAACCACCGTATTCTCACCATGCGACTTCTGGCTATTCGATAAACTCAAAAGACCATTCCGGGGGCACCGTTTTGAGTCGATTGAAGATTCAACGTGAATCGCCGCTCGCTTTGAATGCCATCCTGCCGATGACTTTTAAGCAAGCATTAAAGGTTGGGAAAAAAAGTTGGCATAAGTGCATTGTGTCCAGAGGGGATTACTTCGAAAGCGAGGAAATAAATTTGGAAGAATAAATAAAGAGTTTTTGAAAAAAAAATAATTGGTCTTACTTTTTCGCCGCAATAGTATAATTATCATAACGAAATTCTGTCTTCATAGCATGAAATGACTAATCAGATATTTTTTTTATTAACTCTTTGCAATACCTGAGTTGAATAAATGCAGATTTTATTAATAGTTAATAGTTAGAAATTTACGTAACTACTTCTCGTCACATTGTACCATAAATATAATGTGAGTTATCAATTATTCATGCACCATTTAAGTGGGGAACTACGGGATTGCATGAGATGACGAAATGGCTTTACTAAAAGGACGATAATAGGCATGATATAATATGAGTTATATTGCAAAACTTCCATTTTGAAACAATAGTATGCTTCAAAGTATTAGGATGCATGCATGCAAATATATGTTTCGACGTTTAGCATTTAATCGTTCAGGTTTTAAAATACTAATATATGAATATAATAAAATAAAAATAACATATATATTATTTTTATTATATAAATATATATGCCAGATTTTTTGAAAAAAAAATGAATGAAATATTTACGGATTTAATTCTTTTTTTTTGTTGTTCTAGTATCTTTAAGATATTTCAGGTGTCTTACGGCCGAATGAATAACACTTTGACGCTATAAGCCACCCGTTTTGGGTTCGTCTCGGCGGTGACACGGATGTATGTAACAGTTCTTCCTTTAAAGAGTAGGTTTCGGTCTAATATGACTTTGCTGGACGTAGGGCCGACAACCCCACCCAGTAAAGAGAATCTCCTCCTGTCTTGAAATCTTCCAGTAGGAAGTAGGAAGACTTGGCCCATCATGGGGTCATTGCGCCTAGTGAAGAAACAGATATTTTTAAAATAATCTAATAGATTTTTAAAATACACCAATAACTTTTTATTATTTTTTTATACATATACATCACATAATAGATTTTCGTTCTATTTGAATTTTGAATGATTCTGTTTTTCCTAGAGTATATGAAAAATATTGCCATTTAGAAAATGAACTGAGTTATGAATTAGAAAAAAAACTTTCCATATAAAAAAATAATAACAATAAGAAATGCATGAATGAAATATATGTCTTTGGACCTTAAACTTGAGCAACAATCAGAAGCAATGCATAATACATTCCCATAAAAATATTTACATACAATGCAAGAAGATAATATATACGTTTATCCGTCCAATGTCTCTCAGACAAGTGACTTCTCACCTTACATCAAAATAGAAGCAATCTCACGAGAATATTTTGTATAATAGAGATAATGTGCATGAATATAATATGTTGCAAAATCAACAGTGTTATTAAGAAATGATGAAAAAGGAATGATATTGACACTATAATAATAATCAGAAGATTAAGAAATAATTTATAATTGGAATATAAATCAAAATTAATTCAATTATGAAAAACTGAAATAAGGAATTTTACTTACAGAAAATCAGTTATTCGTAATATTGAATCTGAATCCTGTTTCAAAGTTATGTGCTAAAGGACTTATGGATTATTTGAGTTCTTATATGTAAATATGAATCATGGATTATTGAGCGTTTATTAAAAAAAGAAATTTAAAGCTCTACAGAAACTCAATTATTCGTGATATTGAATCCAGATCCCGTTCAAAGTTATCTTGATGATTTAATTAAAAATTTTAGAAAAAAAAAATTACAAATGGTATTTATTTTGTTTTAGAATTGTTTTTATGTTGAATAATATCGATAATGTAAATATATATATATCAGATTGAAAATTTATTGAAAAATGAAATTGAAGTGAGTAATTCCTTTGAGTTAGAGAAGATGGAAAATAAAACATAATGTTGTTCTGAATATAATTAAATTGTTTTTAATCATTTCGTAAAATGGATAGTGAAACTGCAAAAATTTATGTAAACAGATAAAACAAATTATTTATTACTGACAAATTTTAATAGATAAATTTATATTTGTTGTAAATGAAATGTAAAAAGTAAATTTAGAAAGATGGAAATATAAAACATATTTAATATAATTAAGTGAATTTTTTTCACTTTACTTTATAAAATGTATAGGAAACTGCAAACATTATCCAAACAGATAAAGGCAAATTATTTATTATTGACAAATTTTTAATAGTAAATTACAAATGAATAACTGTTGAATTATTTTAATTAAATGATTTAATACCTAATTTGTAAGCTGAAATGCACTCATGTTTCACGTGTATTACTATTTAACTTTAATTCAAATACTGACATATTTTGCTACAAGTTTAAAAGGTCACATAATCTGCTGATACAATAGCTTCAAATCACAATATTTGAGTACTTCTATTAACATTGACTGTAAAGTAAATTTTAAGTTAAGCTGTGTACATAAACACAAACCGTGCTTATAAATCGATTACTCCGAATCAGCTTTTTGTGTTATGAAAAGTAGAACAATGTCAGCCGGGAGTCGGTGCATTTCCATTGTTCTTTATTTTGTTTATTTATTTATTATGCCATGAAAAGATTATTCCGGCATTAACAGTTAATAAAGAGACATTAATATAATTAAATAAATTGATTAAATTTCTTTATTTCTTTGAGCATTGCTTGAAAAATTGTTAGAACATTTCCTCTGAATAATTTAGATTTCTGATTAACAAGATGATTAAGTTTTAATTCTGTTAACAATGGTTAAAAAATGGTTTAAACGAATAATTGAACTTAACAAATTTTATTTATTTTCGTCTGCAAGTGCAATAGCTATATGAATATATTAAATTATTTCAAAATTTTAAAGGACAATAATATTTTTTTGAAATATTTGTTTATTTTAAAATTACACATCGGCTTCTAGACTTGAAAACCATTATTTTTATTTAATCTCATGAATTCGTTAAAAATAAAACTGCATACATATTGTTGTTAAAATAAGAGTTTGTCTCATAAAAATAAAAAGAATTTAATTAAAAAAATTCTGTACCATTTCAGAGAGGTTTAGTAAAAATTAAGAAAGGAATAATGTTTTAAGCTAACGAAATACAAAAATGGGTGCTTTTAATTAGCCAAAATTAAATTTCACAAAAGAATGAAAGTTCATATCGTCGGCAACATTTTTTGTAAGAGGGCATATAAAAAAATGACTTCGTTCTTGAAGAGGCATAGAATTACATAATTAATTCGAAAAATTTTTAATTTTTCATATCTTGCTAGCGAATGTACTAAATAGATTAAAAAACAGTATTTATAGGTTTTTTGTAACGCATTTATTTCCATCTATTTTGAGTAGATTCTGTTATATATTCACGGAAAACCAGTTTTAATAACAAAATTTTCCTTAGTTGTATTTTTTTTTTTCTGATTCTCCATTTCTTAAACTTTTCAAACTATTGATTGGTCTTTGAGTGTTGTTGATAACTCTACTTTTTTAGACGCTTAAAAAGAAGTTTTAAAATCTAAAATGCGCATCAAAGAATAAAGGATTCGGGTTTACAAAAAACAACACAAAAAAATATCTCAATTTTAAAATGGAAATATCGTGTAATTTTTTTTTTAATTTTCTTCATTGCGATTTGCAGTAAGGTATTATCATTTTTAAAATTTTGGTGATCATTTTTTGATGATTTGTAGTAAATTATTATTATTTTTAAATTTTTATGATCATTTCTTGTTGATTTGTAGTAAATTATTATTTTTTTTAAAATTTTGGTGATTTTTTGATGATTTGCTGTAAATTATTACTATTTTTTAAATTTTGACGATTCATTGTTTCATATCCTTGAGTGAAAATAATAAATAGATTAAAAAAGTATTTTATAGCTTTTTAACTTGCATTTCCCTCCATTTATATCAAGTAGATTCTGCTATATATTCACGGAACACAAGCTTTTAATTGCAAAACTGTTTCATTGTACTTTTTTATTCTCCATTTCTTAAACTTTCAACTTTTCAAACTGTAGTCTTTGAGTTGCTGTTGCGTGAAGAAACAAAACAAAACAAAACAAAAATAGATAAAAAAACCCAGAATTCGAAAATGCCCCCTTCTTTTTTTTTTTTTTTTAGACTCTTAATAAGAAGTTCTAAAATGCGCATCAAAGAATAAAGAAAAAATTCCACTGGAGCGGGCTACACATCAAAGACCTTTAAAATATATTAAAAGAAAGAGCCTCGCGTAGTCTCCGCTTTCTTTTCAAAGACGAATTCTATTTAACGAAGTCGAACCATTCTCAAAATACAAGCGGTCGAATAATAATAATAAAAAAAAAAACGTAAAAAATAAAATAAATAAATAAATTTCCCATCAGTTGGAAGATTTAAAGCTAAGCCTTGCCCAAAGGTTTTCTCTCTCTTACTTTGTTTTTCATACACACGGTTGTAGCTTCTTCCAGAAGTGAGAAAAATCAGACAGCGAAGACCTCTTTGTGTTTAGCTGTTCTGGCGCAGGGTATTATGGGGGATTTCTTTCTCTCCAAGTATTGTGATTTTTGTTTTCCGGAATGGGCTTTGTGTTAGCAAAGCATCGGGATATTTCTGCTTGTTTTTTTTCTCCTCCTATCCAAAACGCCTTAGAAACGAAGTTGTGATAAAATAATCTTTGAAACATCTGCCCCTAATTTTGATTTGCTGCAATTAACGCCAATTGTGTTGTTTTTTTTCTCTCCTTTTCAAAATCTTTATCTTTACTGTAAAGTGTTATGTAGTTGGAAGTTTTGATAAAACAATTCAGTTTTTCTTCTTCTTTGAGTAAAATAGCTTTTTATCTTTTGTTCACAAATTGGAGTTCGTTTTTTCAATTTTATTTTTGCTGCTATGCTAGGGATATAAAATTGTCTTAAACAAAAGTTCCTTCCCTGAATAGCATTCGGGGTTCAGTTGAATTGCCTTTGTTACAGAATAGGATGATTTTTAAAAATTTTATTTTTTGATAGTTAGCTTCATTAAAATTACAGGTTAAAAAGCCTTTTTTTTATTAAAAGCTAATAAGAACTTTTGTCATTAGTCATCGACGTCTTCATACATTTTGATCATAAATAAGTTGGAGATGAAACACAAAAAAAAAAAAAATCTCAATTTTAATATGGAAAATATCATGTAATTTTTTTTAATTGCGATTTGCAGTAAATTGATAGTATTTTTTTTATTTTTGGTGATCATTTCTTGATAATTTGTAAAAATTATTATTATTAGTTAATTTTAATGATAATTTTTAAGATTTAACGAAAAGTATTATTATTATTATTTTAATTTCAGTGATTCATTTTTTCTATCATGCAAGTAAACATAAAAAAAGTATTTAAATTAATAGTAAATTATAAAAAGTATTTTATAGAATTTTGTAACATGCATTTCTGTCCATCTATCTTGAGTAGATTTGTTATATATTCACGGAACACAAGTTTTAATAGCAAAACTGTTTCGTTCTACTTTTTTTTTATTCTATTTGCTTAAACTTTTCAAACTATTGATTGGTCTTTGAGTTTTTGTTCCGTGAAGAAAAAAAATGAGATAAAAGACGCCGAATTCGAAATGTCCCTCACTTTTTTTAGACGCTTAATAAGAAGTTCTAAAATGCGCATCAAAGAATAAAGAAAAAAATTCACTGGTGCGGGCCACACATCAAAGACCTTTAAAATATATTAAAAGAAAGAGCCTCCTGTAGTCTTCGCTTTCTTTTCAAAGACGAATTCAATTTAACGAAGTCAACTTTCAAAAATACAAGCCAAAAATAAAATAAAAAATAAATAAATAAATTCCCACCAGTTGGAAGATTTAGAGCTAAGCCTTGCCCAAAGGTTTTCTCTCTTGCTTTTTTATACACACTGTTGTAGCTTCTTCCAGAAGCAAGAAAAAAATCAGACAGTGAAGACCCTTCTTTGTGTTTACCTGTTCTGGCGCGGGTATTATGGGGGATTTCTTTCTCTCCAAGTATTGCGATTCTTTTGTTTTCCAGAATGGGCTTTGTGTTAGCAAAGCATCGGGATATTTCTGTTGCTTTTTCTTTTCCAGAATGTCTTAGAAGAAAGCTACGATAAAATAATCTTTGAAATATCTGCCACTAATTTTGATTTGCTGAAAATAACGCCGCTTTTGTGGTTTTTCGTCTTTTCAAAATCTTTTTCTTTACTGTAAAGTGTTACGTAGTGGGAGGGTTTTGATAAACAATAGCTTTAGTAGCTTTTTATCTTTTGTTCAGAAATTTGAGTTTTTTTTTCTTTCAGTTTTATTTTTGCTACTATGCCAGGGTATAAAATTGTCTTAAACAAAAGTTTCTTCCTTAGAATAGGATTCGGGGTTCTATTAAATTGCTATTGTTACTGAATAGGTTGATTTTTATAATTTTTATTTCCTTTGATATTTTGCTTCGTTAACATTACAGGCAAAAAAATCTTTTTATTGTATTAAAAAATAATAAAATTTTTCTCTCTTTAGTCATTAATGTCTTCATACACTCTGGACATAAATACGTTTTCGGAGAAACACAAAAATATATCTCAATTTTAAAATGGAAAAATCATGTACATTTTTTTCATTACGATTTGTATTAAATTATTATTCTTTTTAAATTTTGGTGATCATTTCTTAATGATTTGTAATAAATTATTATTCTTTTTTAAATTTCTGTTATCTTTTTTGATAATTTGTAGAAAATTACTATTATTTTTTAAATTTTGGGGCGATCAGTTTTGATGTTTTGTAGTAAATTATTACTATTTTTAATTTTGGTGATTCATTTTTTTATATATTGCAAGTGAACGTACTAAATAGATTAAAAAAATATTGTATAGCTTTTGTAACTTACATTTCTCTCCATTTATTTTCCATAGATTCTTTATATTCAAGGAACAGAAGTTTTAACAGCGAAACTGTTTCGCTGTTTTCTTCTTGTTTCTTTTTTTTTTTTCCTTTCCAGAACGCCTTAGAAGAAAGCCATGATAAAATAATCTTTGAAATATCTGCCACTAATTTCGATTTGCTGAAAATAACGCCACTTGTATTCTTCTCCTTTTCAAAATCTTTGTCTTTTCTGTAAAGTGTTATGTGATTGGAAGTTTTGATAAAACAATCCAGTTTTTTTCTTCTTTGTGTAAAAAGTAGCCTTTTATCTTTCGTCAGAAATTTGAGTTCTTTTTTTTTTTTTTTTGTCAATTTTATTTTTTGCTACTATGCCAGGGATATAAAATTATCTTAAACAAAAGTTTCTCCCCTGAATAGGATTCCGGGGTTCTATTGAATTTTCATTGTTACTGAATAGGTTGATTTTTTATAAATTTTATTCCTTTGATATTTAACTTCATTAAAATTAGTGGTTAAAATATTTTTATTGAACTAAAAAAGCTAATAAGATCTTTTCTTATTTGTCATTGACATCTTCCTACATTTGGACATAAATACGTTTTCAGAGAAACAAAAAAATATTTCAATTTTAAAATGGAAATATCATGTAATTTTTTTTTCATTGCGATTTGTAGTAAATTGTTATTATTATTTTTATTTCGGTGATCGTTTTTTTTTAAGATTTGTAGTAAATTATTATTATTATTATTTAATTTTAGTGATCATATTTTGATGATTTGCTATAAATTATTATTATTTTTTTAATTTTGGTGATCATTTTTTAATGATTTGTAGTAAATTATTATTATTCTTAAATTTTGGTGATCATTTTTTGAGGATTTGTAGTAAATTATTACGTGTAAGATATGGCTTTATTGGAAATCAATCCAATACAATACGGATCAAACATCACAAAAAAAAGTCAAAAGGGGGAGAGAGTGAATAAAAAGAGATAGACGTTATATTTCTGTCCATGAGGCCCCAGGCCTCCCAACATAACTGCAAGACTTCTCCTTGGCGCGGAGCGTCCTGTTCAATCCTGGACATTTCAAAATATATTCTATATTCATTGTTCCGGCGCTACATATTGGGCAAGTGTTCGAGGCGAGGACACCTATCCTTTTTAGGTGTTCCGCAAGACAATCGTGACCAGTTCTTTATCGAAAATCGGCAACCGCCTCTTTTACGTGGTCTAGTGTTAAAGATTTTCTAGCTGTCTTGAATATTGTGCCACTTTTTGCCTTCAGATTTAATTATGAGATTATCTTTCAATCTCTTAAAAATTTCTCTATGAATATAGTTTTTGAAAGATTTTGGTGGAACTTATTTCTTTCCAATATTCACATGATTTCCTTTTTTTGCAAGTGAATCTTATGCTTCATTACCTTTAATTAACACGTGTGACGGTATCCACTGGAATACAATTTGCTTGTATTTAGTTTTAAAATATTTGATATCTCTCTTAATTTTATTATTGGGATTTCAGTGGGATGATTTAACGAAGTAAATTATTATTATTTTTAATTTTGCTTATCTTATTTATGATTTGTAGCAAATTATTACTATTTTTTAATTTTGGTGAATCATTTTTTCAAATCTTGCAAGTGAACGTGCTAAATAGATTAAAAAAAGTATTTTACAGCTTTTTGTAACTTGTATTTCTTTCTATTTCTCTTGAGTAGATTCTGTTATATATTCACGGAACACAAGTTTCAATAACAAAACTGTTTCGCTGTACTTTTTTTTTTTATTTTCCATTTCTTAAACTTTTCAAACTATCTATTGGTCTTTGAGTTTTTGTTGCGCGAAGAAAAAAAAAAGAAGATAAAAGACCCCAGAATTCCAAATGCCCCCTTTTCTTATTCAGACGCTTAATAAGAAGTTCTAAAATGCGCATGAAAGAATAAAGAAAAAAAAAAAACCCATCGTGAGCGGGGCCACACATCAAAGACCTTTAAAATATATTAAAAGAAAGAGTCTCCAGTAGTCTTCGCTTTCTTTTTCAAAGACGAATTCAATTTAACGAAGTCGAACCATCCTCAAAATACAAGCGGTCGAATAATAATAATAATAAAAGCAAATAAATAAATTTTCCACCAGTTGGAAGATTTAGAGCTAAGCCTTGCCCAAAGGTCTTGCTTTTTTTTATACACCTGGTTGTAGCTTCTTCCAGAAGCGAGAAAAATCAGACAGCGAAGACCTCTTTGTGTTTAGCTGTTCTGGCGCGGGGGTATTATGGGGGATTTCTTTCTTTCCAAGTATTGCGATTCTTTTGTATTCCAGAATGGGGCTTTGTGTTAGCAAAAGCATCGGGATATTTCTACTGGTTTTTTTTCTTGTCTAGAACGCCTTAGAAATAAAGATATGATAAAATAATCTTTGAAATATCTGCCATTAATTTGGATTTGCTGGAAATAACGCCACTTTTTTTTTTTGTTGTTTTCTCTTCTTTCAAAATCTTTATCTTTTCTGTAAAGTTGTTATGTAGTTGAAAGTTTTGATAAAACAATTCAGTTTTTTTTCTTCTTTGTGTAAAATAGCTTTTTATCTTTTGTTCAAAAATTTGAGTTCTTTTTTACTCAAATTTAATTTTTGTTATGGTGCCAGGGATATAAAATTGTCTTAATCAAAAGTTCCTTCCCTGAACAAAATTCGCAGTTCTATTGAATATTCGTTGTTACTGAATAGGTTGTTTTTTAATAAATTTTATTCCTTTGATATTTAGCTTCGATATAATTACTGGTTAAAATATCCTTGTATTGTATTAAAAAACCCAGTAAGAACTTTTTCTCATTAAGTAGCGCGTCTTCGTACATTTTGGACGTTTTCGAAGAGACACAAAAAATATCTCAATTTTAAAATAGAAAAATCATGTAAACTTTTTTTCATTGCGATTTGTAGTTTATTATTATTAATTTTTAAATTTTGGTGTTGATCATTTTTGAATGATTTGCAGTAAATTATTATTATTATTTAACTTTAGTGATCTTTTTTGATTAATTGTAGTAAAGTGTTTTTACTTTTAATTTTGGGATACATTTTGATGATTTGTAGTAAATTATTACTATTTTTTTTAATTTTGGTGATTCATTTTTTTCATATCTTGCAAGTGAACGTACTAAACAGATTAAAAAAAAATTATAGCTTTTTGTAACTCTCATTTCTTTTCATTGATCTGAATAGATTCTTTTATATTAGTATATTCACGGAACGCAAATTTTAATAGCAAAACTGTTTCGTTGTCCTTTTTTTTTCATTCCATTTCTTAAACTTTTCAAACTATTGATTGGTACTTGAGTTTTTGTTGCAGGAAAAAAAAAAAAAAAAAAAAAAAAAAAAAGTGAAAAAAGTCCCCAGAATTTGAATTTTTTGTCCCCCTTTTTATACGCTTAATAAGAAGTTCTAAATGCGCATCAAAGAATAAAAAAAAAAAAAAATCCATTTTAGCAGGATACACATCAAAGACCTTTAAAATATATTAAAAGAAAAAGAGCCTCCTGTAGTCTTCGCTATCTTTTCAAAGACGAATTCAATTTAACGAAGTCGAACTATCCTCAGAATACGAGCGGTAGAATAATAATAATAAAAAAGAGTAAAAAATAAAATAAATAAATTTCCCACCAGTTGGAAGATTTAGAGCTAAGCCAGCCCAAAGGTTTTCTCTCTTGCTTTTTTTTATACACGGTTGTAGCTTCTTCCCAGTAGCGAGAAAAATCAGACAGCGAAGACCTCTTTGTGTTTAGCTGTTCTGGCGTGGGGTATTATGGGGGATTTCTTTCTCTCGAAAGTATTGCGATTCTTTTATTTTCCAGAATGGGCTTTGTGTTAGCAAAAGCATCGGGATATTTCTGCTTGTTTTTCTATTATTTTTTTCTTTCAGAACGCCTTAGAAGAAAGCTATGATAAAATAATTTTTGAAGTAAAGCCACTAATTTTGATTTGCTGAAAATAACGCCACTTTTATTGTTTTCTCCTTTTCAAAATCTTTATCTTTACTGTAAAGTGTTATGTAGTTGAAGCGTTTTGATAAACAATTCAGTTTTTCTTTTTCTTTGTGTAAACTAGCTTTATATCTATTGTTCACAAATATGAGATCTTTTTTTTTATTCAATTTTATTTTTGCTACTATGCCAGTGATATAAAATTGTCTTAAACAAAAGTTCCTTCCTTGAATGGGATTCGGGGTTTTATAGAATTGTCATTGTTACTGGACAGTTTTCTTTTTATACATTTTTTTTCTTTTGATATTTAGCTTAATTACAATTACATGTTAAAAATTTTTGTTATTGTAGTAAAAAAGCCAATAAGAACTTTTCTTATTTTTCATGGACATCTTTGTACATTTTGGACATAACACACACATAAAATATCTCAATTTCAAAATGGAAATATCATGTAATTTTTTTCATTGCGATTTGTAGTAAATTATTACAATTTGTTTAATTTTTTTGTTTCATTTTCTCATATCTCGCAAATTAACGTACTAAATGGATTAAAAAAAGTTTTTATAGCTTCTTGTAACTTGCATTTCTTTCCATTTATTTTGTGTAGATTCTGTGTTATATATTCACGGAACACAAGTTTTAATAGCAAAACTGTTTCGTTGTATTTTTTTATACTCTCCATTACTTAAACTTTTCAAACTATTGATTGGTCTTTGAGTTTTTTTTTTTTGTTAAAAAAAAAAAAAATGATAAAAGGCCCTAGAATTCGAAATGCTCCCCTTCTTTTTTTTTAGACGCTTTATAAGAAATTCTAAAATGCGCATCAAAAGAATAAAAAATCCACTGGAGCGGGCTACACATCAAAGACCTTTAAAATACATTAAAAAGAAAGAGCCTCCTGTAGTCTTCGCTTTCTTTCAATTCAATTTAACGAAGTCGAACTATCCTCAAATACAAGCGGTCGAATAATAATAATAAAAAAAGAGCCAGAAATAAAATAAATAAATAAATTTCCCACCATTTGGAAGATTTAGAGCTAAGCCTCGCCCAAAAGTTTTCTCTCTTGCTTTTTTTTTTATACACACGGATGTAGCTTCTTCCAGAAGCGAGAAAAATCAGACAGCGAAGACCTCTTTGTGTTTAGCTGTTCTGGCGCGGTATTAAGGGGATTTCTTTCTCTCCAAGTATTGCGATTCTTTTGTTTCCCAGAATGGGCTTTGTGTTAGCAAAAGCATCGGGATATTTCTGCTTGTTTTTCCTTTTCCTTCCCAGAGAACGCCTCAGAAGAAAGCTATGATAACATAATCTTTGAAATATCTGCCACTAATTTTTGATTTGCTGAAAATAACGCCACTTTTTGTTGTTTTCTCCTTTTCAAAATCTTTATCTTTACTGTAAAGTGTTCTGTAGTTGGAAGTTTGGAATAAAACAATTAAGTTTTTTTCTTGCTTTGTGTTAAAGAAGCTTTTTATCTTTTGTTTAGAAATTTGAGTTTTTTGTTTTTCCACAATTTTATTTTTGCTGCTGTGCTAGGGATATAAAATTGTCATAAACAAAAGTTTCTTCCTTGAATAGGATTCGGGGTTTATTGAATTGTCATTGTTACTGAATAGTTTGTTTTTTATAAATTTTATTCTTTTGATATCTAGCTTCATTAACATTAAAGGCTAAAAAATCTTTCTTTTGTATTAAAAAGCTGATAAGAACTTTTCTCATTAGTCATAGATTTCATACATTTTGGACATAAATGCGTTTTCTGTGAAACGTAAAAAAATATCTCAATTTTAAAATGGAAAAATCTTGTAAATTGATTTTCATTGTGATCTGTAGTAAATTATTATTATTTTTTAAATTTTGACGATCCATTTTTGATCATTTGTAGTAAAGTGTTATTATTATTTTTTAATTTTGGTGATCCTTTTTGATGATTTGTTGTAAATTATTATTATTTTTTTTAAATTTTGGTGATCGTTTTTTATGGTTTGTAGTAAATTATTATAATTTTTTAAATTTTGGAGATCATTTTTGTTCCTTTGATGAATTTTATATAGTTATATACATATCTTAGGAAACAGTATTATTGCAGAAATTTTATAGTTTGAATTGGTTGATGAAGACTAAATTGTTTTCAAATAATGCAAGAAATTAATTTATTCATTCGTTCATATTATGTTTTTTTGTACCTGTATTATTCTGAAAAAGAAAAACAATTTTCAAAATCCTTTTCACAAGCTTTGATATATCTTTTCAATTTTTATGTAACATAGCAAATTGCAAGAAGATCATCATCTCAAAAAGTGTAAGATTATCTTAAGATGTAAAAAATTTTAGAATTACTTTTTCACCTTTCATATCTGAATTATTATTTCACGTGCTATGCTCTAACGTCTTACGCTCTATTACTTCCTTATATATGAATTTTATTGAAAGTAGTTTGGAGATTGTGTATTCTGATATGTGTGATCATTTTTTGAAAATATTAAAAATATGAATATTTTTATAAATTTTAAAATGTCTCTTTATTTATTAATTTGTTTTATGTTTTTATTTAATTACCTTAGTAATGATTTTAAACTCTTTATATGCATGCTTTATGATAACTATTAAACAATTTATTATTAAAATTAAATGAGATGGTTTAATATTGACAGGATATTTAACATCTATAAACCTCAAGTTTGAAGTCCTATAAACAGCGTTTTTGAAACCGCTATGAAATAAAATATACGGAACAGTGATAGCTAAAATTTGGAAATTCTATACAGAAAATGATCGGGGTTTTTTGGTGACAAAACGTTTTGTTCCAAAAGTTACTAACAGAGACAAAAAAGGTTGGAAAATATTATAACCTTGTTACATATAAAAATCTCAGTAGTATCCCTTCATTATTCTTCCAATTATTTCCTGCAAACAGAATGCAAAGTAATGTTATATTTTTCCTGATAATAGCTGGAAGTATAGTATATGAATATGATCATGAATCATATCTTTCAGTTTCGACAAATCAATGATATCATCACTATATAAATAGCGTTTGAGAGACATTCTCAATGTCAAAGAGAAGATATTCTCTATTCTCTAAAGATATTCTTTATCAATTTAAAAGTCACATTGGGGTAAGATTTGATTTTCTCAAAGGACAATTCAATAAAAATTATTGCTATTTATTTGTTTTAAATACAATGCACTTAAAATAATGAAGAAAACTTGTTTTTCAAAACATTGTATGTACCGAAACATAGAATGCCCTAGAAAGCACACCGTTTTCCGTACATTGTACAGAAACATAACATTGTTTTTCATACGTACACTGTTTACCGTATAATGAACTGAAACATAACATTGTTTTTTATATGTGGAACGTACAATGATTTTTGTACAATGTATCATCAATCAGAGTATTGTTTTCCGTATAAAAAAAGAAAATGCAAAAAAAAAAAAAAAAAAAAAACCATTAAGGCTAAGATTCTGTTTAACATTTCACTCCGAGTACCACAAATATCTTGTTGGATTCATATTACCTCATTATAATGCAAAGTCTTCACCTCTGAATGATTTAGATATCATATATTGTCTTCAATTAATTCTGAAAACAGTGCCATTTCTCCCCTGATAGTGAATTTTGAATTTATTTTTTTCACCATGTAAAATTCCATGATCTGCTTTATCCTATTTTCCATGTTTGGATACTTTAGAATCCTTATTATATATATTTTTTTCATGAGTTTCAAATATTATAATAATGGTCAATCTGTTTTACTCTCTTTAAGACACTAAATTTTTCTTTTATTAATTAAAACAAAATATATTAAGATTCCTATCAATGCACAATTTTAAACAGATTTATTCAATTTACTATTATATTTTTGCTACAGAGATAAAATTATAAAATTATTTAAAATTTCAGAATTTACAAAATTAAACTATTTTTACACAATTTTTTAATAATTATTTCTGCAAATATTACCAATCTCCGTAGTGACTATTTCAAACTAAATAAAATTATTTCAGTTGTAATTTAAATTATAGCTACCTTCTGATTGATTCACCTATGGTAAAAAGGAGATAGATCATCTGTGAATTAATCAGAAGGTAACTATAATTATCGTAACGAGATTATGTCTTCATAACAAGGGATAATTAACTAGATCTTTTCATTAACATTTTGCAATAAGTGGGTTGAATAAACGTATATTTTATTAATTAATAGTTAATTGTTGAAATTTACGTAACTATTTCACGTCACATTGTACCATGAATATAATATGAGTCGTCAATTATTCATGCACCATTTAAGTGGGAAACTACGTGAGCTTTCATGATATGACGAAATGGCTTTACTAAAAAGGAAGATAACAGGCATGAAATAATATGAGTTATATAGCGAAACTTCCACTTTGAAACAATAACTGTGTTTCGAAGCATTAGGATGCATGTATGCAAATGTATGTTGGGACATTTAGCATTTAAACAATCAGATGTTACAATACTAATACACACACACACACACACACACACACATATATATATATATATCTGGCAAGGTTTAAGAAAAATGTATGAAATATTTTTGTATTTATTTTTGTTGCTGTTGGTTTAGTATCGTTAAGATACCTTTATGGGCCTGATGGCAAAGTGAATGGCACTCTGACGCTCGGTGCCATAGGTTTCGGTTTGAATCCAGATAGTGCCATGGATGATTGCAGTGGTTCCACTTTAAACTAATATAATTGTAGGGTGATATAATTGTAATATGATTGTAGGGCATATGATTGTAGGGGCGTATTTACAAATCTATCCCATAAAAATAAAACATCTCCTATCTCGGAATTTGTCAAAAGGCAGACGGTTCTGGCCCACCAAGGGACTGTAGCGCCTTGAAGAAGATAATCCGCAATACCAATAACTTTTTATATATACATATATCTCCAAATTTTTAAGAAAAAAAAATGCATGAAATATTTACGGTTTTAATTGTTTTTTATTTTTATTTCGTTAAGATACTTTTCTGGTCTGATGGCCGAGGAACTAGTGTTCTGGCGCTCGGTGCCGCGGGTTTAGGCTTCGAGACCAAGCGATGACACAGATGTTTTTAACTACTCCATTTTAAATCGTAGGTCCCAATCTAATATGACTGTAGGGCTGACAATCTTAGCGCGTAAAAAAGAAAACACATCCTGGCTCGAAATCTGCCAATAGGCAGACGGTCTTGGCCCATTATGAAGCCATTGCGCTAATGAAAAAGAAAAATATATTCAAAATAATCCACAATATCAATAACTTTTTATCATTTATAGTTAAAATTATGTATATGTTTTTTGGTCTTTTATGACTGCGATTTGAGCAATTTAATTTGGGATTTTAATTTGGGATTTAAATTTTAAATTCGAGCATTACTTTTAAATAAAATTTGAAATTTAATTTAAAAGTAATGCAAATACTGTTTGGTTTATAATATATACTGAGAAGCAGGAATATTTGTTTGTAATGTCTTTTAATCTCATACATAGTTCATTTCAAATAGGTGCTGCAAAGGATGACTTGATTTATTGTGCTGTAATTTATACCTGTCAACCTTTTTTATTACCTTACCGTCCTTTATCAATTGCATTCAGCCTTCACTCTTACAAGTCATCATCATTGTTCCCGCCGGCGTTGAGTTTTGCATGATGCGCCGAGCTCACTCTCACTTGATTGCTTGATCCCCTTAATCCGAAACTGATTAACGTACCAGTTCCTTCACAATTTATGCATCTCGACATCCGACCTCAAGATTTCACAATTCATGCATATTAAAACATACTCTCCAATGGAGTTCATAATTACTTTTAGCTTCTCAAATGTCTGCTCGGTGGAGCATGCCGTTCCTTTAGGAAGAAGTTTTGGGTCAATTTCGGAAAACACGGAGCAGAAAATTTTACTTGCTGCTGTGCATTTCATGCTTCAGACACAACTGCTCATTTCACTCCCTGACATTCACTACTTTCTTGGCAGTGACTTTTTAACTTTCCTTCTCACTTTTCCAAGTTACCATTGTCCCATATTTATTCTGTGGATGCTAGAAATGAGCAAAAGACACGCTTCCGCGGAAATTTATGGTCGAATGACTTCGTAGAGACTTAAGTCCGTTATATATAGGTTTAACGGACTTGAATAGTAAGCATTATAAATGAATATTTGGTTTGGGTCAATATAAATGGCATCTATATATTTTTTAAACAGGAAATTTTGTTTATAAACATTTTTTAACATTTAAGCATGCAATATATAAGAAACATTTTTAAACATTTAGGAAAAATAAATTTGCTTATAAAAAAGAAAATCATAGATTTATCTTTTTTTATGTAAGCACATATTTATTGATTAAATATATGCGGAATTTATTTTGATATTTTTATTTCCATTATTCGGACATAATGCTGTTTCGTTTTTCATTTGTATGATCAACTAGTGTACAAAAAAAAAAGTGATTTAATTTCTCTTGCGGTATAGATTGCAGTCTCTGCTTTGAAAACGAATAGACTCAATTGAATTCAATTCCAACCAGTATGATTAACCGGCTGGAATTTTTTCGAGAGTTTTACTGCAAACATGGAAGGTTTTTATTTCCCATATTTTAATTTTTTTTTAGTAAATTATTTTCTTTTATTTGTTTACTTATAAAGATATTAGACGCATTTTATGAATTGTTTCCTATTTTTATATTGACTAATTGATTATTATTTGATTATTGATAATTTATTAATTAATAATGTTATTGATTAATTATTTATTCTTGTAAGAAGAGCGCTAACTATTTTGAATGATACAAAAAGCAAAATTAATTGAGGTTTTTAATTTAGTAATTAAAAAAGAATTCTTTTTATGAGTAGCTTATTATCAAAATAATGCTATGCCTTAAAATTCTAATTTTTAAACTAGGACCTCCTGTCTTGAAATTTATCAGTAGCAGACAGTCTTGGCCACAAGACGACGTTTTTGAAGAAGATATTTTTAAAATAATCAGCAATACCAAACACTTTTTTATCATTTATTGTTAAAATTATGTATGTATTTTTCGGTCACTATTACTGGGATTCCCTATCTAAGACAACTCAATTTAGGATTTAAATTTTTAAGTACTTCTTTGCATTACTTTTTTAATAAAATTTGGAATTTAATGTTTTGTTGTATAATATATACTGTAACATGAATGTTTCTTTTTGTAATGCCTTTTAATATCATACATTGTTCACATTTCAAATAGGTGCTGCAAGGGAATATCTAATTTATTCAGGCTACAATCTATACCTGTCAATCTTTTTGTCTCTCGCCATCCCTTATCAATTGCATTCAGCCTTCACTTTTACAAGTCATCAACATTGTTCCCGCCAGCGTTGAGTTTTTGCATAATGCTCCAATCTCAACCCTCACTTGATTGCTTGATCCTTAATCCAGCACTGATCAAAGTACCAGTTCTTTCACAATGTTATGCATCTCGGCATCCGAACTTAAGATTTCACAATTCATGCATATTAAAACATCCTCTAAATGGGTTACTAATTACTTTTAGCTCCTCAAATGTCTGCTCGATGGAGCACGCCGTTCCTTTAGGAAGAAGTTTTTGGGGGCAGTTTCGGAAAACTTACGGATCAGAAAATGTTACTTGCTGTGCAGCAGTTCATGCTTCAACACAACTGCTCATTTCACGCCCTGACATTCACGACTTTCTTGGTAGTGACCTTTTAACTTTCCCTTCTCCAACAGTGCAATAAATATGAGGCAGTGGTAAGTTTTCCACTGTCTCATATTTATTCTATGGGTGCTAGAAATGAGTTAAAGACACGCTACCGTGGAATTTATGGTCGAATGACTTCGTGGTGATTTAAGTCCGTTATATATAGGTTTAACGGACTTGAATAGTAAGCATTATAAATAATTTGGTTTAACATGTCTATATAAAAACTGTCTATGCGTTTTATCAAGGAAGTTTTGTTTATAAAAATTCTTCAACATCCAACGAAACAATTTAGGGAAACTTTTTTTAAATATTATATTAGTTCGATTTCTTATAATTGAAATGGGTAATCTTTGCATATATGTTTTAATAAAGATTAATTTTAGTAAATGTAAAAAAAAAAAGTTAAAGAAAATCGCAGATTTATCTCTTCTTATGTAAGAATATTTATTTATTGAAATATATTTTGTGTGATTTATTTAATTATAGTTTCACACTCATTAATCAAAAAGGATTTTGTCTCTCTTGTTTCCGAATTGTATTCTCATCACCTAGTATAAAAGAAACGATGTTTGCATTCTGTTTGGAATGCTGAGTTACCCACTGATCTCTTTGAAAACACAGTTAGATAGTTCCAGGAGGGTTCTTCCAACTTCTTTCCCCAGGATCAGATATTCATTGAATAGCTAAGCCTCCACCATAAGCGCTTCTGATTGTACCACTAAAGTTTCTGGTTCCTGGGCAGTTCAATTACAATACTTCCACTTTAAAAGTTAGATCCACCAATTACTCTTAATACAGCTAACAAGGAGTGGACGAATAACCAGCTTTACCCTTAGAGAGAAGGTGAAGCATGCTTGCAAACTTCCACAAATCATGGTAGAGATGGACAGAGCCTTGCCAATATCCATGAAGTTCTTAGCCTTGTGAAGATAAAAGATATTTTTAAAATAATAAGACCAATAACTTTTAAACATATAAAATAAAATTCTGTATATATTTTTCGGTCTTTATTACTAGGTTCTATCACAAGGCAATTTTTAATTTAAGTTTTAATTTTAAATTTTCTCTACCTACACAAAAATTTGAATTTAATGTTATGGTTTATAATACATATTAAATTATGAATGTTTCTTTCCATAAATGCCTTCTTGATCGTGCATTTGTTCGCATTTCAAATAGTGAGCTTCCAGAAAGGGTTGTTTGTTTGGGCTACAATCTTATACATGTCAATCTTTGTTGTCTCCATCGTTTCTAATCAATTGTATCTCAGCCTTCACTTTTACATCATCATTGCTCCACCGGCAAGGCTGTCGAGTTTTGAATGCAATGCGCCGAGAGCTCAACGCCTCACTTGACACGTTGACCTCCTTAATCTGAAACTGATTAACAGAGCGAGGTTCTTTCTACACTTTATGCGTCCTCAGCCTCCGACTTCCAAAATTTCTGCACATTCGGTGCGTATTGAAAACCTCTCTCCCAATGGGAAAGTTAATAATTGCACTAGCTCCTCACGCCCGCCTCGGTGGTGCAGCGCTGTTCCTTTGGGAAAAGAAGCCTTTGGGGCAATTTTCGGTAGAAACACGGACTAGAAAATTTCATTTGCTGTGCAAGTTCTATGCTTTCATACACAACTTCTTACTAATTTTAGGCCCTGACATTCACGACTTTCTTGTCAGTGACTTTTTAACTTTCCTTCTCACTTTTCCAGGAAGTTACCATCCTGGTCCATTTATTCTGGGGATGAAAATGAGCTAAAGACACCCTAGAGTTGCGAAATTCATGTCGGGAATGACTTTTAGGAGACTTCAAGTCCGTTATATATAGGTTTTTAAACGGACTTGGTGGTAAGTATTATAAATGAATATTTGGTTTGAGTCAAATATAAATGGCCTATATACATTTCTAAAGGAAATTTTCTTTAAAATTTTTAACATCAGAACAATATACAGGTTATTTTTTTTAAAATTATTTTATTTCTATTTATAATTGAAATGTGAAATATTTTGCATATATATTTTTACTAAGAAAAGTAATTTTTGTTAATTAAAAAAAAAAAAAATTAAAGAAAAATCAGGTTTATCTCTTCTTATGTATGAATAGTTTTATTAAACAGCCCACCTCTATGGATTTGTTTTATTATATTTTTCATTCTCATTAATCAAAGGTTTTAGTCCTTCTCTTGGTTTCCCCAATTATATTCTCATTGCTTTAATTTCAGAAAAAGAGGTTTAATTCCTGTTGAAGATACAGGTTGCAGTCTCTGCTTGAAAAATGAAAGCAGACTCAATTGAATTCTCAATATTTTTTGTGGATCTGAATCTGAGTGAATTAGCAATCTGGCTCTCGGTGATACGTTTCTGGTTCGAGTCAAAGCGAAAAGTTTCCACTTAACCCAGTAATTCGCTGCCCAATATGACTGCAGAGGGAGCTAGTAATATGACTGGATAGGTGCTGGGACAAGTCTAGCCGTTAAAAGACAACATCATCTACTGTCTCGAAAATCTGCCAGTTGCGGAGCAGCCTTATCCCATCAGCCCAGATTCCACAGCTAATGAAGCTAACCAATACATGT